>CAUYPO010039953.1:0-10030 GCA_963574435.1 Cheirogaleus major | reverse complement strand
TCTCTGCTTTTGTAGAGAGAATGTTTGGAGGTTCTTACATCACCATTTTCACTGACGTCACTCCTATATTTTTCTTTGCACTATATAGACATATAGTTAAATGCTAGCTGAATTAATGGAAATTCACTAATAGCAGAATGTGTCTTTCTTTCCAGAAACGTCTCTGAATGTTTTTATACTTCTCTTGTTATATTTTAGGACTATGATGATGGATATGGCACTGCTTATGATGAACAGAGTTATGATTCCTATGATAACAGCTATAGCACTCCAGCCCAAAGGTAAGATTCAGTCTTTATTACCAGACCCCACAACAGATACTGTGTCCTTCCATATTCATATGCTCTGGGAAGCATGATAATCAGCTAGTGAGGGTAATTTGGCTTGCCCTGTTTTGTTTGTCATTTGTTTTAATTAGAGACGTACTGTATGCTCCACCAAATAACATGTATTACCACACCCAGGTTTACTGTAATGTTAAACAAATCAGGCTTTGGGGAAAAAAAAACCTGAAATTTTATTCTAAAAAATTTGACTTACGTGTTCAATATATTTTGAGGTGGAACAATAGCCTCAAAGTGTGTGACTATTCAGTCTCAAGGCCAAAAATTACATTGGAAATGTGTAAATATTCTACATTGTCAGTGCTTGGAGAAGGAAATGTCAAAAGTTTTGTTTCCTGCTCGTAGAACATTTCAATTTCTTAGCAGCATTGCTCCTGTTTTCTAACAACTTCAAATTCTCACTTGTGAATAATAAGTTAGTTCCAGTTCATTTTACAAAGAAGTATTTACCCAGAAATAAATGTTATCAGAGGCAAAAAACAGAGCTTTATAGTTAACTTCTTCTGATAATATACTTTGATGTTCACTGATACATAAAATCAGTATTTATTCTGTTGAGAATGTTTTCCCAAATGCCTAGAAACCTTTTGTTTTTTGTTCAAAATTTTAAGAGGAAGACAAGATAGACACACACCAAAATATTGTCTTTAGAGTAATTATGAAGCATAAATAAATATGGACTATGTAGGTATTTTGATAAAGCATAAATTCACTTTTGAACTCATGTGGTGCCAGTCAAGCTTTGAACACATAGGTTCTCTTATTTGTTAACTCTAGTATTGAGGTGAACATGGATATAAAAACCTTCATTTTTGCTCATGCCAAATTATTGCCTTATATAACTTGTAACACTTAAGTAGCCTTCAAACTTTGGCTCTCAACAGATCGTTTATAGTGGAAGCCTTGTGCATCATGTTTGTGTCCTTGAGTATTTTGAGAGTAGATGGGCTCCTAATATGTATTGAGCCCCGTGACTGGTACATTGTGAACGCTAGACAGGACTTCCCAGCAACTTAATGAAATATGTGGTGCTATTCCCATTGTATAAACAAAGAAAAGGAGCATAAAATTAACTAATTTGCCAGAAATCACACAGTAAGTGGAAAGACGAAATTCTAATTCAGATATTCTAACTCAAAGATTTATACTCTTTATAAATAACTCCTTCTCAGATTTTGTTTAAAAACATACTTATCCACAGATATTTCAATTTGCAGTCTAAATGTCCTAGCAAAGCAAGTCTCCCACCCCCACAACATTTGCTGAGTGCATACTGTATATTTCTGGCAGTTTCCGTAAGTTCTGTAAGGCCGGCAGTCTAGATCGTATGAACACATCACTCCTGACAACAATCCTATAAGGCAGGTGGTATTACTGTAGAAGAGGAGGCTGAATAACCATGAGATTCTGGTGCTTGCTGTGACTACACAATTGATAAGTGACAACTCAGGTGTGTGACTGCCAAGTTCTTCACCCTGGTACATTAGGACTAGTGTCTCACTACACATTTCTGTTAGTTCTGTCCCCATATCCATTATAATACAGTCATGGGCTGCTTAAATTGGATATGTTCTAAAAACAATGCATCCTTAAGCAATTTCATTATTGCATAAACATCATAGAGCATACTTTACACAAACCTAGATGGTGTTACAGCCTCTTGCTACTAGGCTACATACCTGTACAGCGTGTTAATGTATTGAATATTGTAGGCAGTTATTACCCAATAGTAAGTATTTATGTATGTAAACATATCTAAACACAGAAAAGGCCCAGTAAAAATATGTTATGAAAAGTAAAAAATGGTACATTTACCATGAACGGAGCTTGCAGGACTAGAAGTTGCTCTGGGTGAGTCAGTAAGTGAACATGAAGGCCTAGGACGTTACTGTATGCTACTATAGGCTTTATAAACCCTGTACACTTAGGCTACACTAAATTTATTTTTAAAATGGGTTTCTTTCTTTAATAATAAATTACCTCTAGCTATTGTAACTTTTTTACTTTATAAACTTTTAGTATTTTTTTAACTTTTTGACTCTTTTGTAATAACAGCTTAAATTGCAAATATATAGCTGTACAGAAATATTTCCTTTCTTGTATTCTTATTCTGTACGCTTTTTTCTATTTTTTTACTTTGTAAACTTTTTTGTTAAAAACTGAGACACAAACACACATGTAGCCTAGACCTACACAGGATCAGGATCATCAAAATGCCACTAGATGATAGGAATTTTTCAGTTCCATTATGATCTTATGGAACGTCCATTGTATATGCGATTCCTTGTTGACCAAAACACAGTTATGCAGGCCATGACTATTCAGTGTGTCGGACTTTCAAATGCAGGTGTATTTTATTGTTTGAACTGTATGCACAGTATAGTTATGTTTATAGTTTGATTAATTCTGTGGTGAAAAAAAAAAGGGACCTAATTTTTATTGAGTGCCTACTATGTTTCAGATACTGTGCTGGTGCTTTTTATATTTGATTTCAGTAGATATTCATGGGCATCAGCCTAATCCTATGCAATAAATATAATTACCTCCAGTTAGTAGATGTAGAAACTGAGAGGTAGCTTTTTAATGAAGAGTATATGCAATATAAGATTATAGTCCAAATAATCTTTTGGATTTTGATATTTGATATGAAGAACAAAATTTAAAGCATTTACTCTGTTAAATACTATGACCTGTTAAGAAGAGAGATAACACAGTATAATCCCTAATAAACTGTTAGCAAACAAGAGGGAGCCCACATTTATTTAGAGCCTAGTCTAAATCAGGCATGGAATTTAATCCATTACTTACGTGTCTTATTTAATCTAACTGACAACAGCAAGAGTTAATATATGTGATCAAACTGT
Organism: Cheirogaleus major; assembly: GCA_963574435.1. Lineage (NCBI taxonomy): Eukaryota > Metazoa > Chordata > Mammalia > Primates > Cheirogaleidae > Cheirogaleus > Cheirogaleus major. The sequence continues at coordinate 6,822 of CAUYPO010039953.1, read as the reverse complement.
GGTTCAAAGAAGTAATGACTAATCCTGAATGTAAACTTATAAAGCATATTAATATGATTGATAACAGGCATTTATTTTATGGTCATTTATTAGAATAGTCAGTGTTTATTGGATGTCCATATTTTGCTAGGCATTGTGCTTGATGCTTAAAATACAAAGATTATTAAGACAGAGACCCTGTCCTTGAAAAGCTCGCCATCTAGAAGGAAACAAATAATAAATATTTAAATGGAATGCAATATGGTAATCATGTGAGAGGTCTGAGGAGAAATTCATTGTTTTTGTAAGATGACAGTGCTAAATTCTGGTTCGTAATACTGGGGACATTTTCTTGAAAAAATGAGAATAAATAGCAGTCACCAGGTGACAAACAGGAAAGGGCATTTCACAAAGCAAGTGTAACAGGGCACAGAGGCATGAAACATAAGTTTTGTGTGTCAGCTACACTACTTTTCTAGGGCTTGAATGTGTGATGTACAGGCGCTGTGGGGAGAAAGATGAGCCGGAGGAGGAGTGACGGCATATTTCTCACTCAAGGAGCTGAGGCTTGTACTGGAGACAGTAATAGGAGCCATTGAAGAGTTACCTGCAAGGGAATGTGGTTAGCCTTGAATTAGAGATATTGATTAGATGACAGTGTAGAGGCTGGATTGGCAGGTGGTAAGCCTAGAGGCAGAGACCAGTCAAGAGGCCAGTATATTATAAATTATAAGCCCTATAAATATCAGAAAAGACTCACTAAAACAAACATCTTATATGACCACCAGTCTACCTTCTTTGAGGTGATCTTTTCCATGCTACAACTTGTCTCACCTAAGGGAGTACAGGGAATTGTGTGAGAATTACACATATTAGCAAATGCAGAAGCCACTGTTAGATACTCTGATTGGTCATTTTTAATCCTCATAACGTGAATTAAACATCTGTTTCTTTTAAAGAAGAAAACTGTGATTCGCAAAAATTAGGTAACATGCTTCAGATCATACAAGTTATAAGCGAAGGAGCCAAGCTTTGAACCTCAGTCTGTGTGACTGTAAGCTTGTGTTTTTTCTACGTCAGCACTCTCAAACTTAACTAAATGACGGCTCTACTATAAATTGAAATGAGGCAGCTGAATTATGGACTAGGGTGAAATGATTTTATATACTACATTAGTTTGCTAGGGCTGCCATAACAAAATACTACAATCTAGGTGACTTACAGAAATTCATTTTCTCATGGTTCTGGAGGCTGGAGGTCCAAGATCAAAATAGGTTATGTTTCTCTTGAGGCCTCTCTCCTTGGCTTGCAGGTGGCTGCCTTCTCACTGGTCCTCTCTTGCTTCTTTCCTCTGTGCATATGCATCCCTGGTGTCTCTTTGTATATCCAAATTTTCTCCTCTTATTAGGACATCCGTCAGATTGGATTAGAACCCACCCTAAGGACCTTATTTCAGCTTAAATCACCTCTTTAAAGACACTGTCTTCAAATATAGTCACAATCCAAGATACTGGGGTAAGGGCTTCAGCATTTGAACTGGAGAGGGTCAGGGTACACAATACAGCCTATAACACGTACATATCGTAACACTGATTTAAGCACAGCATTGTATGTCTCAGAATTAGGAACTTAGTATAAACCAGTTAGGATAGCAAAATTATGGACCATCCCCAGGATCAAATAATTAATAAGGAAATCATTGTCACCTTCGTTGTGGTATTTACTGTGTGCTTAACATTATTTCATGGACTTGACATAAATTGTTTCTCCCCTCTTAGCAGCCCTTGTGATATTGCTAAATTCAAGTCTAAACATTGCCTTGGAAACAGGTTCAAAGAGGTTAAATTGTTTATCCAAACTCACAAGGCCAAGCAGTGGTACAAATAAATCCACCTTGAAGCCAAAGCATTCTCTTTTAGACTCTGCCCCATTGCCTTTCACCTCTCCTTTTGTTGTGGTTTTGTGTATGCAAATTAGTTGCTGGAAGTAATTCCGATTTGTATTCCCCCTATGTAGCATTAAAAAATCTAATACTTTGTGATGCTGTTGGATCTCCTAGGAATGCATAGGCTGCCGCTGCTCTCCAGGAGCACATGGTCTTCACTCTCACCAGTAGCTAATACCATGTAACACTTGGTGTCTGTAGGCTAAAATGTCTAGACTTCAACACTTCAGGTTCTATAAAATCCATTTCATATTTAAATCATTCTCACAATTCAAAATTTGAAAGTACATTCTATTCTATAGCTATAGTTTGGTATTACTGCAGAGTTCTTTCCTTGGTCTCCTTTGAGAGTACAAAGCTGCTCTCAAGATGACACGTCCTGGTGTAGGGGACAGCACTGAGCCGGAGATTAAAGCTCACTGTTTGCTGTGATAGCCACAGCACATGTAAGCTGTGGAACGCTTGACATGTGACTAGTCCAAAGTGGAATGTGCTGAAAGTGTGAAACACCACATTCCAGAGGCTATGTATGAAAGAAAGAATGTCGAACAAATATATTGTTAAAATTAATTTCACCTGTTTCTATTTACTTTTTTAAAATGTAATGTTCTAAGAAGCTTTGAATTACAAATGTGGCTCTCACTTTCTTTCTCATAGCACTGAGTTAAAGTATTCTGGCTGTGTTTGTCTCTGTCATTACAACATAGTGTAGTGGTCGCCAGATTAGGGCACACACTCAGGAATAAGCAAGACAATTAACATTAACAATTAATTAGATGCAGAAAGGTAATTAAAGAGCATCAACTCATATTCATACTTTTTAAATTTCTATTTTAATGTTTTGTATTTTATAACTTTGTAATATTATAGTACACATAAACACATAGTTACAAGTTCAAAAATGTTTTTCTTTCTGATGCAGTTGTGTTATCAAAAACATTCCCAAGACTCATGCCACCTTGGTTAAGAGTGACAGACCCGGGGTCAGACCCCATTGCTTGGCTGTGTGATTTGGGGCAAGTTATTGAACCTCTCTGAGGCTTAGTTTATCAAATATGTAATTATTAATTTCAACTTTAGAGCAGCAGTCCCAAACCTTTTTGGCCCCAGGGACTGGTTTCATGGAAGACAACTTTTCCCGGGGAGATAGGTGGTGGGGAGGAGGCAGAGCTCAGACTGTGATGAGGGAGATGAGGGTGGCTGTAAATACAAATGAAGCTTTGTTGTTCACTCACTTCCTGCTCTGCCCCCTTCCCCTAAGTAGTTGGGGAGGGCGGAGCTCCCTAACAGGCCTGCAGGTGGGGACACTGCTTTAGAGGCAGCAGGTAGTCTCTCTAAACTGTGTGGAGGGTGATAACATCACCAATGCCATTCTTTCTGCCAAGGAGGAGGTGAGATAACTTATATAAAGGAGGTAGCACATGTGGACCGCTGAGTCAACCATAGTCCCTGCCTTCCTTCTGCAGCTCTAAACTGCTGCTTATTTCATACAAGGATGGCTGTGAAGTGCAGGTACTGGTAAATCTGGAAGGACTATGCAAGTGAATGTTTTCTAATGAGGGGGTACCTGACAAAGGGCTTGTCCCCACCTGGATAGTTAGTAGCGATATGCACTGTACAGTGGGAGTGAGTGGGGTGAATAGCAAGCAGCCCACTTGAACCCAGAATGGAACAAGGCACCAGGGTGGTGTGGCGCCCACTATGTATTATCTGCTATGTGAAAGGGTTTTTTTCAGAAATGACTTTGAAACTTCTTTAGTCCTAATCATTTTGACACTGTTTTGTTGCAGAAACAAGTTTCTCTCAGGAGGTTTTACAAATTAGGATTTTTTTTCTCCCAACTTTCAAATGCCTTGTATTAAAATTAAAGTACAAATGAGAATCCCCGCGGAGTGATAGAAAATTCAGTGTAGTTCAGCTACATTTCCCCATTGATTTTTATACTGACCTTGGTAACGCTAGTATTGTAGTGTAAAACAAAAACATTGTTTATCTAATTCACACATTTAATGAGTAACAAGATGTTAACACAATTACTGTGAAGAGACGTATAAACTGTTCTTTACAATATTGGAATTGTTCTAATACATATTGGTTCAAAATAGCCATTGATTACTTCCTGTGGATACCCAGCTTCTGAATAGCTATTGTAGTCTAATGAATAAAAAAGAACAGGTGCTAAATGGCCTCAGCCCTCAGGGCCCTGCCTCTGACACGACTTGAGCCTTCACAGATATCTGTAGTTTTGATTCCTGAAAACCCTTTGTAAATGTATTCATTTTATTCTAAATCAAGTGGAATTAGTTTATATTTGATATCTTATTTATAATCCTAATAACAGTTACATATTTTTAGTCTGTGTTAATACTTGTAAATTCCCCAAAGAACTATTTGACTCCTGTAGTGATCATAAAATAAGTGGTACAAAAAGGGATCCAGAAAAGTGCTAATGACCCCCTGAAGGTATGTGGATGACTGCACAGTAAAAATATTTAGCTTCTGGATGTGTTTATTGCTGATATGCTGATTTCCCAAACACTCTGCGGTTTAGACTATACTTTCAAGTACATATTTCATTTCATCCCCCGAAATCTCTATGATTTTCCTGAAAATACTTTTAAATTCCTGAAAAAGGAATTAAAAATAACAACTGTCACTTTTAGAGAATCCAGAAAGTCTAGCACCCAGCTATCTATGTCCTTTATGTACATTATCTCCCACTCTCATAATGACCCTACATGGTATGGTTTTCCATATAAGGAACTGAGAATTGAGATGCTTAGCAACTTTCCCAAGAACACAAAACTGAAAAGTACTGGAGCCTAGGTTTTTGCCTGATTCTAAAAATCATTATCCAGCTAAGAGAATTTTTTTTTTAATTAGAAAATCATTGACTTGGTTTGCAACAAAACAGCACCTAAGCCCCTTTATCCCAATATACAGAGTGATGAAAGCTCTTGGAAACTGTGAGTCCTCTTGGTGTATTTCCAAGTGTCACATCCAAGAAAAGCAGTGAGATAGAAATTAATGTCACCATGTTTATCGTTGTTTCTGCCAGGAGTTTTAGCATTATGTGTCCAATTATGTCCTCTCAAGAACTGAGCCATGGAGGTCTGGAAATAATTTGGGATTTTCACTTTGGAAATGATGACCTGTTGTTTAACTTAAGATGTAGCCATTTAAACATCAATAAAATTATCTTTTGGAAAATAGTGCTTTCTTGTATCAGGATCAGGATTTCAGACTTTTAAAAGTAATGATTTGGTCTAGATTAAGAAGTTTGGTAACCATGCCTTGTAAAATTTTTGACAAGTGTTCTTTTACGGAGCATGGCCCTTCGGTTTTTTGGCTACTTGCTACATAGCTGCTAAAGGAACTTCTTAGCACAAGCTGAGCATTGTCAACGGAAAAAAGCCAAACTCTGTAAAGTAACTTAAAGAGGTTTGTTCTGAGCCAGATTTGAGGACCATGGCCTAGAGCCACACCCAAGAAGCCTTGAGCAAGTGGACTTGCTGTAGTTGGGTTGCACTCGGTTTTATACATTTCAGGGAGACAGGAGTTACACGTAAAATCATAAATCAATACATGGAATGCCTGGCCTGAAAAGGTGGTACATCTCAAAGCAGGAGCTTACAGGTTATAGGTGGGTTTAAAGACTCTTTGATTTGTAATTAAATAAATGAATGTTTTAAGATAAGGGAGTCAGAGACAGACCACTGGCCTTATACCTAGACTCAGTGATGTGTTATGTAAATTGAGGACCTGCAGGTTTATCTTGCATAGCCACAGGCCTGTTAATGAGTTAGAAACGAAATCTGCAAGAAGGGACTGGGCATGATGAGGCATGTCTGACCTCCCTTCTCATGGCCAGCAACTCAGTTTTAGAGTATCACCTTGGCCAAGAGGGAGTCCATTCAGTCAGCTGAGGGGAGAGCTTCAAATTGTTAGTTGACAGCATTATAAACTATCAAAAAACAAATACACAGAACTGTGTAGACATTGACGAAAAACAAAGATACCAGCCCAAATTATACTGTAGACCTGTAAATACCATAATTCTCAGTCAAGGACTCGGTGGTAAGAAAAAAAAAATAGGAGGAAGGGTAATGGTAAAAAGTGAAGCTACAACTCTATTAAAGAAAAAAATTATTCAGTAGTACTTGTTAAAGCACAGTAAAAAAGACTTTATTTGGGACCACGCAATAGGTATAGGGACCATGGAATTGTGACTTTACAGGGGGGAGAGAAATTGGGCTCAACTGCAAATACGACATGGGCAAGTGGGAATTAACTGACAGGGAGCAGGGCAGGGTCAGTGGGTGGAAAACTACTGAGAAGAAACAAACATCTAGAGGGGTAGTGAGGATCCTGGCTAAACCAACCAAACAAGGATTCTTGCTGAAGACAGACCTTGGTGATCACATATCCCCTGGGTGTGGTGGAAGATGTGGAACTTGATCAAATATCATAGGTGTCAAGTTCTTGCTAAACTGACTTAGGCTAAACTGAACAAGGTTCTTTGTTAAAACTGTATTTTACAAGAAAATGTATGGAAGAGCCTAGGAGAAGGTTTAGGAGCCTGACTAAAGTTTGGCCAAGCAAAGAATCTTTATCAATCCTGGCACAGAAGAGGGAAAGAATAACACAGGACCAAAGTGTTAACATATATAAATATTGCCATTAATAATAATTATTATGTATTGACCACATACTATAGCGTATCAATCACATTGAAATGATGTGTGTCCTTAAATTTCAGATCATCTCTGATCTTGATTTTAACCTTAAAAGGTAGATACTGTAATCCTCATTTTATTCTTTAGAAAACTGAGACTCAGATAAGGGTTAAATTAAGTAGCCTGAGTTACACACTTAGTGGAACTGTTGATTTCAAAGTC
>CAUYPO010039952.1:0-12942 GCA_963574435.1 Cheirogaleus major | reverse complement strand
GGCCGAGTGTGCTGGCTCCTCCCAGAACCGGCACTGGCCAGACCTGCTCCCACCCCAGCGCTGAGCCCAGGCAAGACCCCACCATCCCTGCAAGCACAGGGCGGTGGCTGGGAGTGATGGCTCTGTGGCCCCAGCCCACCTGTCCCCACGAGGTTGAAGGTAGAGGTGTGCTCAGCAGGCCTGGCTGCTTCTGTTTCAAATGCAAGTTTTATTATTGTTCAGCTGAGGCGAGGCCAGCAGGTGAGCAGACGGTGTCTTGGGGAAGGAAGTGTGGTACTCACAGAGCCACGAGGACAGCGGGCCTCGCCACACAGGGCCACACGGGGAAGCAGAGGGGGCAAGGGGGACAGATAAGCAGAGCATTTATTGCTGTTTCTGCAGGAAGGGGCCGTGAGGCAGGCTGAGCAGCTCGGGGTGGCTAGTGGGAGTCATTTCTGAGGGCTCTGGGCAGAGGGGCTGCCCTGGTTGTCTGGTACCTGCCCTGGAGTGATCAGGGCAGGTGACGGTGGCCCTGGGTGAAACCCTGCTGGAGGAGGTGCTGGGTGGGTGGGTTGGCATGAAATGGAGGCCCCCAGGCCAGTCCTCTGCCACCTCCAGGAATTGACTAATCCCAGAGGGACAGGCCCTCCAGGGTCAGCAAGGCCTCATGTGTGGAAGCAGCAGAACCACAGAAAATAACCCAGCACGATCCGTGCACCTCCTCGACATGTGTCAGAGTGGGTGAGGGGCAGAGAGGAGCCCTCTTCTCTCTGCTGTCATTGGATGGGACAGGGGAAGTCGCTTGCTTCGGAAGTAGAGTTTATTGGCTGGTCTTGAAAAGTCATCCGGGCCTCTCTTTTAACCTGCATCCTAATTCAGGGAGGGAGGCTGTTATCCCCACTTCACAGACCAGGAAACTGAGGCTCAGGAACAGCTGGCCAAGGGCCCGGCTCGGAGCATCTCACGCCGGGACGCCACCAGCCCAGGGGAGTTTGCCGCAGAGCTCCCGCCCCGCGCCGGTGGGGGCGATGCTGCAGTGAGTGAGCCCTTGTCGTCTCAGGGACAAACACCCGTCTGGGGAGGGAGTCCAGCCGGACTGCAGCGCTGTCCTGGCCGAGTGTCCGGTCCCTCGGTCCTCTGTCTCTCCACGTCACTCCGCCATTTGTGCTTTCATTTGTGCTGCGCCCGTGCACTTGCTGGCTCAGGCCTGCTGCGTCTGCGCCATGCCCCTTGCGTGGCTGGACGTCCTGCCTATGGCCACCCACACAGCCCTGGGACAGGGGACACTGCAAAGGCCCCTGCCTGGTTCGGGCCTGTGTGGCGGCAGCTGCTGAGCAGGAGGTCCCGGCACCCCGAGAACCCACAGACCCTCAGAGCCCAGGGCACCCCCAGAGTCACGGCAGGGGTGACAAATCTTAATTCTGCGCCCAAGCAGCAAGTCGTCCTGTTCTCCGTGCTTCCTCTCCTCAGGCTGCTCTTGGATCCTGTGCACATCCCCGGCCCCTGACTCATGACAGGGCGGCCGTCTGCGCCAACGAGAGGTCTGCGTCTGCGGGTGAAGGAGCTTTTAGGAATAAATCCAAACAAAACTTTAAAAAAAGTTGCACTTAATCACGCTTGCTCTTTGTATCTGGGACCCAGCCCAAGCGCTGATTTGTAGCCTTTGGTACAAGTCGGAATTTGCCGGATTATCCTTTGTATTTATGTAGCTCGTAAGTCTCCCCTGACGGGTAGGATGTCTCCATAAATACTCGGCGGCAGCGATGCCGGGCGCGTGGGCTGTTGCTGGCGATGGCGACTTCCATATTTCAAACACGGCTGGATTGTAGGAGATGGATTCGGGTCCGTGACTCCTCGTCGCACTCTGCAGTCTTCCTCGGGCTCCCAGCTGAGTGTGACATGTTTGCTCTTTTTCCTGCCGCTTGTCACAACCTGGGATCCTCGATCTCGCACTGGCCGTGTGCTCCGTGTCTCCGAAAGGGACACGCTGGAGCTCTTTGCAATGGGTGCAGTGACTTCCATAGGAGAGGGAGGACAGGGGCGGCCAGGTGTCCAAGGTCACGCAGTGGAGAGGGGCAGGGATTGGAACCTCAGTCATGGTGACCCCAAAGCCCATGTTCTAAGTTTCCATGACACATAATTAGTGTTTGAAACAAAAAAGTAACCCCTCAGTGCGTGGGCTGGGGCCAGCCACAGTGTCTGATGCTTCCTGGCACTTTTTAGGGTCAACTCTGGGGTGCGTAGGTTGGATCCTGATTTGGGGTGTAGTGGATGCCGTCTTCCCGAGCAGGCGGGCTGGCTTCTGGGAAGGAGGGGGGTTCGGTTGTGCAGTGAGTAGGTCCTGGCTTATTTAAAGACCTGAGAATGGGGATGTCGACCTCGGAGGCAGGGACCATGAAACGGCCCCTGTCAAGGGACGTAAAGGGCGGGGATGTGGTGGGGTCAGAAGATGGATGCCGCCGTGAATAATGAAACACTTGGATATTAGCAGGGAGAAGGGAGCCGCAAGACTGGCGGAACGTCATTAAAAATGGATTGAGGTGGTGGGAGGACGGACAGGACTCAGATAAATTCTTCATAAAGATGTTGCTTAAGAGAGTGGAAATTAAGACCCGGACCTCTGTTTCCCAGCTCGCTAAGTCAAAGTCAGCCTTTTGTTGTAAATTCTAGTTAACGACACCCAAACAAGAACAGGCTCAGTATCGAGGCTTGATCTCTTCCAGGGGCTGGGCCTGGTCTGGGGCCGCAGGACCCTGGGGTAAGGGCGCCGGGACCACAGCGCTCCAATGGACAAGGCAGCCTCAACCGCGGTCCAGGGCCAATTTCTGGAAAATTTTGCAATTATATGTAGTATCATTTCTAAAGGTAACTTCTTTTTTTTTTTTTGTCCAGAATACTCAGTTAATCAGGATAACCCTGGCCCAGTTATTTTTGGGGAAAACATGCTATTCTGGAGGAAGCATCTGCAAGATGTTTTAAAGAACAATTTCAGCAGAACAAAATTAGGCAAAAATATTTTCTGCTTTGGAGAAATGTCTGCATGGATTCACAGGAGACCAAGAGCCTGACCACAGCTTCTCCTTCCCTATTTGATATTCATGCCTAGGTCTATTGTACATATAATTCAGACATGGGCGTGCACATGTATGTGCATTATGTGTTGACAGGAAGATACATGCATGAATGCATGGGCAGATAAATAAGTGCACAGATGCATAATATATACGTAGATAAACACAAGCATAGACAGGTGCACAGACAGGTAGAAAATGGGTAGACAGGTGCACACACAGGTGAAAGGTACATGGATAGATGCATAGATAGATCGACACATAGACAGGAAGAGAGGGAGAGATAATGAGAGAGAGGGAGAGGCTCTTCCATCTGAAACAGAACTTCCCACCACTTGGGGGCTGGTGTGAATACTCCTCCTGCCCAGCCCGGAAAGTGACAAGACCTTTTAGGGTGGCAGTTAGGGTGGCCATTATAGCTCAACTCTTCCCAGTGCATGCTGACCTCGGTGGGTGACTGTTTGGACTATTCCTGAATGGCTTTGTTCCCCGCACCCGAAAGGCTGCCCTTGCTGCCCCTGCCTGGGTAGAGGCCTTGCTGTGGCTCCCACATGCCGTATATCCTTCCCTCGTTGTCTCATTTGCTTGTTGAACTACACAAGCTCTGCTCTTGGACAGGAGGGGAGAATGCCTTTTTCTCACTGCTGCAACCCAGCCCACAACACAGTGCCTGGTGCGTAGTAGGTTCTCCCTAAATGCTTGTTGAACGAATAAACAAAAGAATGAACCTGCAGGTAAGATCACAAGACCTCATGCCCTTGACAATCTGACCAACTTGCCTGCAAACCCTGCTTCCCAGCACACCCAGGTCTGGGGAGACACCTGTCTGTCTGTCTGTCCATCCACCGATCCTCCCATCCAGTATCTACCTATCTCTGTGTCTGAATCTATCTATCTACCTGTCTTTGCATCTGTGTCGCCGTATCGAAAGCATCTTCTTTCTCCCACCAAACACTTGATCAGAGCAACTGTGGCTTCTGCAACAGAAGGAAAAGTCCCATCTGTGCCGAGGACACTCTGCTAATGCCCTGGGCCTTGGTGGGCAAAGCCTGAGTCCCTGAGAGGAGCTGCTCGGGTGTGGCTGGGGGACAAATTCCTGCTTCAGTAACTTCCCCATGTGGCTCTTCTGAGCGAGGTGGAGACCTGCCCGCTCCTAGTCTCCCGTAGCAGTCAGTAGCTCTGAGTTTTCCTTGGTGTGGGGGCCCTGGGGTCACCCTGGGGCCTATCTCAGGCCTTGTACAGGTGGGGCAGCAGGCACAGGGCCCTCGGACAGCAGCGTCTCTGGACCAGTCTCGGCAGGTCAGCCAGGAATAAATCTGCAGCCCCTGTGCCTGCCCCGCCAGCCCCATCTGCGGTGGCTCAGTGGGCCGCTGGGGGACTCTCTGCCCAAATCACCAGAAGACTTATTAAAGAAAAAGGTTGCAGACTGGGCTTCCATAGGACTCAGGGAGGCCTGAGCGTTGGTTGTTCTACAAAAGCCTCCCACCTCCCACCCTCCTTCCTGCACCCCACACCAGGGGGTTCTTGTCCTGCAGGGCAGGAGCCTCCGCACTGGAATGGATGTGGGTCTGGGGGCCCAGCCCTGAGTTTAGCTCCCCGTCTGGCTCCTGGGGGGCCAGGTGTGGCTTGGGACAGACACCTTTGCTTAGCTGAGCCTCTCATGTGCCCAGGGAAGAAGGGAGCATGTCCCTGGGGGTTACAGGGAGTCAGCAGTACACATTGGGCCCTTGTCTGGTGCCTGGGGGATGCCTGGACACTGCAGATTCCTTTGTCACCCCCTCCCCCCCCAACCAAGTGCCTTAAACACCAGGAGATCCCAGCATGGGGAGGGACTTGTGGGGACACCCTGGAAGCCAGGCAGCGGGTTCCTTGCTGCTTGCATTTGAGAAGGCAGCCCTCTCCTTAAAGCAGGGCCCTTAGCAGCCGGAAGACGGGTTGTTTGTACACAGGGTCCATTAAAAAACAAATATTTCATGGCCTTTATGTTAACCAGCCCCATTTATGTCTCATAATTTTTAGTGCTAATATTCTGATGGACAGAAAATCGTGGGCCTAAAGAGAATGTAGGTCTCTCAGTAATGTTTGCTAATTACACCACTTAATGTGCAAACACAGACCCATATGCACAACACACACCCGCACATGCTTGCACACACCTGCACATACCTGCACACATGCCTGCACACAAGAGCATACCTGCATACCTGTGCATGTACCCACACACACCTGCACACAAGAGCTCACCTGCACACCCATGCATGTATATGTACACACCTGCACAGATGCACACATGCACATGCTTGCACATACTTGCACACACCTGCGCTCAAGAGCACACCTGCACACACATGCATGTGCATGCACACACCTGCACAGATGCACACACACATGCACCTGTACAAGCGTACAGGCACATACAGGCGCTTGCACACACACTGCCCATGCTTCCTAGCAGCATCCTGTCCAGCGGTGGAGGGGGGCCCTGAGTCTGGCTGCAGTTCTGGGTCTCCCGCTCGGCACCTCAGCCAGCTGGCTCAGGGCTGGTGGACAGGAAGGGGCTGGTGCCAGTCTGCTGCGTGAGTTGAGGAGGCAGAGCAGGGCCTAGCCTGGCTCCTCGTGTCTGCAGCCTGACGCTGGGCTGTGGGTGGACGGCGCTTCACTGCTGGGCAGAGGCTGTTTAGGACGCAGCCTTCCTCTCCACCCCGAGGCCTGAAGGTGTCCAGGTGCCAGCCTTCTGGCTGTTGGCCAGGCGCGGGTGCCATTTGGGGATCTGCAAGGAGGCTGAGAGAGGCGGGAGTGAGGGTGCTGGGTTGAGTCCCAGAGGTGGGGATCTTATTTCATGATTACTGGGGGGGCGCCCCTGAAAAGGATGCTGAGAGCATCTGAGAACCTTAGCAGCACCCACGTGTCTCCACCTGTCAGAGATGAGGCCAGGTGTCACCCAGTCCAGGGTCATTACAATCCTAAGAGCAAGAGGTGACTCCCGTAGCCAGTGTGGGCAAGGATGCCCTGGGAATATTGAGGGAAAGTGGCCCTGGAGGGCCAAGGAGCTGGCGCATGTCAGTGGCAGCAGCTGCTTGTTCATTCATTCATTCGGCAGATGCTAATTAGGAGATGTGATGGGAGAAGACAGACTGCGTGTCACGGGCTGAATGGTGCCCCCCAAACACAGATATATCTGCTTCCTGATCACCAGAACCTGTGCATGGACCTTATCTGGAAAGAGGGTTTTGAAGATGTTATTAAGGATGTTGAGGTGAGATTATCCTCGATAATCCGCGTGGGCCCTAAATACAATGACAAGTGTGTCTGTAATAAAAAGGCAGAGGGACCAGCCACAGACCGAGAGGACACGCTGTGGAAGACCGAGGCAGAGGTCCCAGTGACACTTCCCTAAGACAAGGGGCACCTGGAGCCACCAGCAGCTGGAAGGGGTGGGAAGGCTCCTCCCCGGGAGCCTTCAGAGGGGCACGGCCCTGCCCACACCTGACGTCATTCTATCCTCGGGGCGATGAGGGAACCGAGTTCTGTTGTTTTAAGCCACCGATATTGTGGCTTAAAACGAAAACGGTTATGATGAAGTGCAGCCAGGGGACTTGCGGTTGCTTGGGAGCGAGCGAGAAGCCCCTGGTCTAGCCGGGGAGGTGGCCCGGGCAGGCGGAGGACGGAACGCCAGCTTCGGGCAACGCCGGACAAACAGTGCAGCAGTGAAGACGCAGACCCAGGCCGAAGGCAGTTCTCGCACCCATCGCTCTACCAGCACGCAGCAGGTGCTCAAGAAATGTTTGCTCCCGTGCCTGTTCGTTGGGTTAGGAGTCACAGCGACCCACCCAGGACGGGTGGATGTTCACAGAGCATGCGTGAGAAACCCCACAGGCGACAGCAGCGTGATGTTCCAGCTGCTCTCCCTGTCTGCACCCTCCCCCAGCTGGACGGCCCCGAGGGGGCACAGAAGGGGCCTCTTCCCCAGCTCCCTGGCCCCACAGCACTGCCCGTCTTGCGCAGTGGACGGCCTTCCAGTTGGCGAGTGAGGCTGCTGCGTGACTTCTCCATCCCATTCTGCGGCGATGTCGCCAGCCTCCGTGCCGGGCTCCGTGCCAGGTGTTGGGGAGGCCCCGGGCTGTCCCCCGAGCCCCTGACCTGCTCCCTCCGCAGTAGACGCGGTGTCCGGGAAGATGTATCGTCTCTGTTAACTGCCGACCAGGAAAAGCCGGATCCCTGAGGGCTTCCTTGAGCCTCCGCAGATGGGGCCATGATTCACACTGGAAATCTATGGAGCAAGGGCTCCCCCGAGACACTGGAAAATTCCAGGGTAAAAGTTTCCAAAGTCAAAGCTCCCCGTTGAGAGAGGTTCTTCTGGGATTTCCTGCAGAGTTGGGACATGCTGTGATAGGGTGCCGCTGGCCACCCTCCGGCTGAAGGGCTGCAGGTGCTGGCATCGCGGGGCGGAGGCGGCCTCGGGAGCTCTCGTCCAGCTTCGTACCTGCTCCAGCCAACATCCGAGCACACCTCCTGTGCCGGACCTGGGCCTGGTCTTTCAACTGTGCTGTTTGTTTAATGTCATGGAAGCTTTTTGGAGGTGGCAACGAAGTTATTGTTCCCATTTTGTACATGAAAAAGGTACACCTCCTTTGTGCAAGATCACCTAGGTTGCCTGGGGCAGAGTGGGATCTGGCTTTGGTCTTTGCCGAGAGCTGCAAGATCTACTTGTTTCCTCCCTGGGGGGAACGTGCCTGGCGCTGGTGAATGGAAGGAAGGAATTTATTCCCAAGGTGGTGCTCACCGGGGGACCAGACCTGCCTGTGCTCACTTCCCCTGCCCTCCCTGGCATCCAACCACGGGGCTTGGAAGGACCTGCGGTCTTGACAGTTTAACCACAGCGCCCCCGGAAGGTGTCTCGCTTTCAAATAGATAAATAAAAATAACCACCGCCAACTCGTGACAGTCACTTGCATGTCATCCAGCCATGTGGGGAATTTTCCACAAATTCATTTGTTTAGTTTGGGGCTATTTTGGAATCTTGCTTTAATTTAATTTGTTGAGATTTGACTCGATTAAAGGGTATTGATCCGGGGTGCCTAAAATTGCTGCCATTTGTCAATAGCGGCTTGCTTGTAAAATCTCATCGTTAATACATCAAGTCTCAGCTGTTCAATATGTAGTTATTACAGTTAGGGACAGACCCAGCTGTCCCCCTCTGGCACCCTGTGACGGATTAATGCCATTAGAAGTTGCAGACGCTCCTTTCAGAGAGTTTGCTCTTTGCTTATTTGGACTTTCAATTTGGACCTCAAAGGAGAAGTTCCAAGAAGTTGCAAGAGTGGTCAAGTTCAGGAAACGCGGCCAGGCTGTGTCAGTGCAGCAATGTGGAGACCCCGTGCGGGACTGATTGTCTTGTGGCTTTGTTGGACAAAGGAGCCATCCGGGGGCCTCCTGTCCCCTTGGAGGGCCCCGTCTTAGTGGGACGAGAACAGATGGTCCTGGGCAGGCTGAGGACAGGACTATGTGTGGCAGCCAGTTCTCCGAGCAGCTGTAAGGCAGGAATAATGATAGTCAATTAATAAACCATCCAATATTTATGAACCACCTCCTTTGTGTGAGCTGCTCTGCTAGAGGGTTGATAAATATTTGTTAGCACATATTTTTGTTTTTCAAATAAGGTTTCTGCTGCAGAGCTGGAACTGAAAAGACCCCGGCAAGTCACCCAGCCCGGCGCCCTTATTTACAGGGGACATCGAGGGTCTGCCCCTCAGAGGGGGTATGCCCAGGAGACTCGGGGCTGACAGAGGGGAGCTCACCGGCCAGCACTCTGGCCTCTCTCGGCCGATGCAGGGCGCTCACGCATTTGCACCCAGGGTTTGCGGAGGGCGTTGCCACGGCCATCTCTCTTCCCAGGCTCCGCTGACCGGGCAGCTCTTGCAGGGTCGGTCTCGGCGACACAGAGCTCTGTCTGTTCCGAGGCTCTCTAGCCATGCGGGTGCCGGGTGAAAAGTCCTTTGAACAGGCTCTCTCCCTTCTGAACGTTGCATCTTCTCATCTGGAATCCTGCGAGGCCGGCTTTCTCCTCCTTTCTCTTCCTTGTTCTTTCTTTAATGTGCAGCTGAAGTGTCTGGGGGAGAGTCGGTGCTGCAGGCCAGCCCTGGAGCTGGGGTCCTCTGCAGAGCACGCGGGGGGCGAGGGGCAGCCGGGCCTGGCGTGCGCAGGATGGACACACGTGATGCAGACGGCTGACGTGACGGGGCCGTGGAGGCATGCGTCCCCAGCAGCAGCAGCAGCACGGGGGGGGGGGGGCGACGGGGGCATCTGGGCGTGCATTTCTGTGATGGCTTGCGTGTCTCATGGCCTCAAGGTCCGAGGGCTGGCCTCCAAGGCCCTCCCTGAAGTTGTGCAGGGAGGGGTGGGGACTCCACTGCCTAGGAGGTCAAGCTTCCTGCCTCCTGGCACTTTGCAGCGACTCTTGGGACCACATGCCTAGGAGTGGGGAGCTCTGTCTACACGGCGAGCCCTTGGCGGGGATGAAGGGCCGGCCGAGAACACAGGAAGGAGCTGCCCTGAGCGGTTTGCAATGCGCAGACCGGCGGCCTCGGTGGGGCTCGGTTTCTAGCTCTCTTCTTTTGTTCGTAGGTTAGCATTTGAGAGGCTTGTCACTGACATCGCCAATTTCGCATTTAGCAGGGCTGGCTGCGTTTCCACATTTGGTGCTCCACGTGGGGGAGGCCAGATTAGCTTATGGGCCAATTGCTTTATTAGGCATCGTAAGGATATGCCAGTGTCTTGGCTTTTTCATCTAAATGTCATCAAGGGGCTCCATGCTGAGCGGAAGTTAATGGGCGCTCCACTCTGATTCTATGTCCTTGGCAGCCAACTGGGGGAGGGCAGCCCCGGTCCCCAAGCCTGGGTGCTCATGCTCACCTATGCCTTCGGGGTGGAAGCTCACCAGTCTGGGAAGAGGCCTGGGGCAGGCAGACAATAAATAAGGTTTGTCTGTTCTCTCTTTGGTTCAATCTGTCACCAGTGGGCTGGAGCTGGCTCCTCTGCTCCAACAGGGTAGCACCAGCCCTGGCAAGCGGAGCCACCCCGGGCTGAATTCAGAGAGGGGTGGTGGGTCCACTGTTCCCTGCTTTATCCCCACCACTGGTTCCAAGCCTGGCTCTGAGTGACATCACGGTGGGAGCTTTAAAAACACAGGCCCTTCAGAGGGGGAGCCAGGGGTGCATGTTATAAGTGCAGCCCGTCCCACGCTGCTCTGTGTGGGGGCAGGCAGAGAGCACGTCCTCCCACCTGGTACAGAAGGAGACGAGTATTGCTTGACTGCGGCCCGGCACAGAGCCCGGCATGTGGTGAGTTTGCATCACATGTTTGTTGAATGAATGCATGAGTGATGTGGAACTGACTCCGCTCTCTGGAATTGTTAGCACTGACTAAAAGGAGATACAATGTAACTCCTTTTTCTGGAGCTTTTCAAAGCCAAAATGTCGTTCACTGTTCCAGTGGACACAGCCTGTTCCTTCCGAATGTTCTGTAGGGTGTAAGTGGGTGTCGTATACGGCTGCACATAAAGGGGTTCCGTGGGCAAACACGTTTAGGAGACATTAGGATGAACAGAATTCAATTGCTGCGGGACTTCTCAGAGCCTTTGTTCAGTTCATGAGCACTCAAGCACTTTAGGAAGGAGAAATAGCAATTTGCGTCGCCCACTCTTGTGTGAGTAAAGAAACTTTTCTTCTTTCACACAGAGAAACTCTGAAATGACGTTCCTTCCAGTACTATCTACATGTGGCTTTGTAAATTTAAGTAAATTAAGATGAGCTGAAATTTAAAATTCACTTCTGCTGTCATAAGAGGCACGTTTCAGGGGCTTGGTAGCCATGTGTGGCTGGTGGCCACTGACATGGACAGCACAGAAAAGAATGTCTCATCATTCTAGAATGTTCTGCTGGACAGGGCTGGTCTACAGGCCTCTTGGAGCTGAGAAAGAGGAGCCCGACTTCGAGGGGCATCCCATGGCCCCCAGAGTTGCTGCTCTCTAAGCCTCTCTGTGAATCACAGCAGAGGATATCTCTTTCCTGTACAACAGGGATGGAAATAGAGGATATTTACCGAGCGTTTATCATGTGCCAGAGATTCCCTGGCACTGTTCTTCACAAACCTTGTCTTATTTTGTCCTCAGAAGGACTCTCTGAAGTGGGCACCACTCTCAGAGCCCAAACTCTAAGGCCACCTCGCCTAGAGGGTGAAGGCCACGGTCGCACCTGTAATGCATTTGCAGAGCTCAGGGTGAACCCTGGGCAGCCCGGGACCAGAGGCCGAGTGGATCAGAGCGGTTCAGCGCTGAACCGCTAAAGGAGGCGTAAGACCCACGTCTCAGTGCAGGGGGACCTGTGGCCATGTCCTGCAACTGCATGCAACCTCAGAGGATGGAGGTGGTCCCCTCTGGGGACTTTCAGAGCAATGCGCCCGCTGTGTGACGGTTTCCAGAGGAGCCTCAGCCCAACACAGCCACGTGACACCCAGCCTGCCCCACAGATGAAGGGGTGTCGTCCACGGCCGTGGAAAGGTCGTGGCATTGCGTGGACAAAGTGGCCGGGATTCTGTGGCCTCACTGTGCATGTGCCTGCATTTAACGCAACGCGTGCACGAGGGCGTTGTGGGCGCCTCCCGCCTGTGTGTGGGGTTGGGGCCGGCGGGCCCCGATGGAAGCGCTTTCTTCCGCAGGCCATAAGGCGAAATGGTTCCAGTGCCCAAAAGGGATTTTAGAAATAGCTCGCGAGGCTGGAAGCGAGACCAACAGACAGGTCCACTGAATCTGGCGTCTTCGACTTGCGTGGATGCTGGAACATCCGGTCCTGCTGAAGCTGCGTGTCTGGCTCCGGGTCGAGTCTGGACCTTTCAGAAATGGAAACGAGCTCTGGCAGAGTTCTCATGCCTGTGTAGCCGAGTGTGGCTTTGCTCTGTCTGGTTGTGCACAGCCAGCCAGGGGCCGAAGGCCCAGGGTCGGCTGTGTGATTGTGTGTGTGTGTGTGTGAGGGTGTGTCAGTGTGTGCAATTGTGTGCAATTGTGTGTGTGAGTGTGAGTATGTGCAATTGTGCATGTGTGTGTGAATGTGTGAGAGTGTGTATGTGTGAGGGGGTGTGACTGTGTGAGGGTGTCAGTGTGTGCAATTGTGTGTGTGTGTGAGTATGTGCAATTGTGCATGTGTGTGTGTGTGAATGTGTGAGAGTGTGTATGTGTGAGGGGGTGTGACTGTGTGAGGGTGTGATTGTGTGTGTGTGAGGGTGTGTCAGTGTGTGCAATTGTGTGCAATTGTGTGTGTGAGTGTGAGTATGTGCAATTGTGCGTGTGTGTGTGTGTGTGAATGTGTGAGAGTGTGTATGTGTGAGGGGGTGTGACTGTGTGAGGGTGTGATTGTGTGTGTGTGAGGGTGTGTCTGTGTGTGCAATTGTGTGTATGAGTGTGTGCAGTTGCGTGTGTGTGTGTGTGTGTGTGTGTGACTGTGGCAACTGAGCAGCCCGTCCCTGGAGCCCGTCCTCTGCTCTGCCTCCTCCCCAGGCGTGGCGATGGGGAGAACATCTCCTCGAAGCTCACAGGTCCTTCCCGCTGAGAAGAGGCTCGGGCCACCCAGGACCTGCGACCAAGCCACTGGCCTGACCCCAGCCAAGGTGACGACGTACAAGCTGTGCAGTCCCCCGGGGCCCCCCCAGAAGGGCCTCACGCCCGGTCTAATGCTGTGCCATCACCACCTCGAAATCGGCAATAATTTTTTATCTTTGAAGTTGTGTTTTGTAAGCCAGGTCCGACGGGACGCTGGGGCATGCCTGGGGACAGGGCAGAGGCTGTGATGTGTCTCCACGGTCCTGTGACACTCCCCTGGCACCTGGCGTTCGTGAGGCC
>CAUYPO010039949.1:0-12043 GCA_963574435.1 Cheirogaleus major | reverse complement strand
TAAGTGAATACGTGGGTGATTATCCCCACTCCCCCCACCACCAGCCCCTACATCCCATTGTAGACTGGGACTGTTTTCTTAAGTCCTCTCTTTATAAATTGTTTCTGATGATGTTTCTCTCTTACTCTTTTCATATCACTCTTCCTTTGTGTGCTTGGAGGAGTTTTTATTTCTGGTAGCTAACTCACCTATATGTCTTTTGAAAATGTCTATTTTTTCCAGTGAGTGTTCTTCTTGCCTTCCTTTGGACCCCAAATGTTTATGGCAAGGATTTGTCAAATCTCTCCAGCCAAAGATCTCCAGGAACAAGGAACACCCTTGTAGTAGAACACAATTGCTTTTACTGACTTGTTGCAATGAGGGAGACCGTGCACTATGGGAATCCATAAGGGCATCCTAGTAGAAAAGTATACTAAAAAGGACTTAGAGGATGTAGACTTATGTTTTGTAATTTGGAGGAGAGTTCAAGGAAGCAGGGCTTTTGCTCTGAATTGACTGCTGCTGTCAGGAAGTGAGGATAATTCTTTGATTGGGCAACTTAATTATGATTCCCTAGGCAGTAGGGAAGAATGCAGCACAGCTAAAGGTGTAATTATTAAAAACGCATCTCATTTGGCCTCTTTTGCAGTTTGGACAATGTCCTCGTTTTGTATATTAAGACGTGATTACAGAAGATTCTTGTTTTTGCCTTGGTCCATCAAAGTTACAAAATGGCTGTGTTTGGTTTTGGCGTTCTCTGACATTGGTTGTGCTCCGTGGGTGAGCACCCTGGCCTAGCTGTGAGAGGCGGGCCAGCTTCTGGCAGTGCCAAGGCCTTATACTGGCCAAATAGCTCCTGGCTTTCAGAAATTGCTTTCCTTTTTCTCAGAGTGAGTCTAGTGAAGAGTGGGTGCATAAAAATTGTCCCCACAAAGGCTCTCTCTGCCTGTTTCTGTGTCTGCTAGTCTGGATCTAGGCAGACAAATTTAGGCAAGCATGTAATAGAATTCCAAGAATGATCACTTTGTCATTTTTTATTTTATCCTAGTTGAAAAGTGACATTAAGTTATGAAATTAGATAAACAAAATTCCTTGCTTATTGAGAATCACATGGCATTCTTTGGCCTGTGCTCACTATTATAATCACAGACAAAAATTTGAAAGGACACTCTCCCTCAAAAATCTCTCCCAAATAAGGAATCTTTAAAAAAAAAAACCCTTGAGTAATTCTGCCAAGATTGGCTATATCTTATCAGCTAAGAAGAAAAACAACTGAATCTTGGAAAAGCCACAGGTATCAATTATTGGCTATAGCCTTAGATAAGACATATTAAAAGGATTTACGAGAAGAAACCACAAATATACGCAGCCTGAGGACTGTGGTAAGGAAAGATCTTATCGTATGTGTGGTTTGAGGTCTCTTACTAGCATTAGATTGGTCAGAGATACAGGAGTTGCATAAACTTGCAAAGACAAACAGGAGCAGGAAGTACTTGATTCACCAAAATCCCTCTGGCATCAGTGATGCACAATTTATGAAGGTTTCTGGAAGACTCTGTTCAGTACATATTTCTGGGAGAAGAGTTTTGATCCTCGCTGAGGCTATGCAAAGGCAGTGATTGGTAACCAGTTCAAGGCTGAGCAGAAAGCAAAACACTAGGCTGTTGATTAGACATACAACTTCTTTGCTGTGGATGGTGGTATTGAATTTGAAGTAGATTTAAACTTGAAGTACCACACGCTTATAATGTGTTTTATTAATATTTCAATTATTTATAGCTTATTTACATAAAGATAGCCACAGGTGTGTAAATATTACCATGAAGAGAGAATATTACCTGGAAGAGAGAACATCAGGAATGCGGATCCTGAGGGGAAAGTATTGAGAAATAAAAGAATTTAAGATGCTACCTCAGGAATATACGGGCTCCCTAGCCTTCAGCACTGCTTTTAATCCTTTTCTGTCCCTACAAAATACCTTATTCCATTCCCCCAAATACTTGCCAGGGGGAGTTGGTAAGGGCAATTGTAGTATTTATACTGTTGTCTAAAATGTTTATGCTTAATTTCTTTCTTTGGACCGTTAAGTCTGCAGCTCTATTTACATACTGGAATCATTTGGCTATTTCATTGATGCATGATGAGGTTTTTAATACATCAAAAAAATGCTTCTATATATCCTAAGCCAAGAGATTCACTCTTTATAATGTAGCCTCTGTTAAAATGAAATTCAGGTAGGAGATTGAGAGGGAGGGAAGAAACAATTTTCTGGAAGCTCACTGGGTTAAATCACTACACAAGCAAAAGAGAATTATTGCAAGGACAATACTAAAAAGCATGTACCATAGTCCCACTTTGTCTGCAGTTTCAGTTATGCATGTCAACTGTGGTCTGAAAATAGTCAATGAAAAATTCCAGAAATTAACAATTTGTGAATTTTAAATTACATGACATTAGTATCTTAATGAAATTACATACTGTCCCTCTGTGTCTTACTGGGGATGTGACTCACCCCTTTGTCCAGGATAGATTCACTGTGTGGATGCAGCACTGTATCTATGCTGTAGACATGACCCACCTGCTCATCCTTACCAGCCATCTCTGTTACCAGATTGACTGTCACAGTGTCACAGCTCTGGTGCTTGAGTCACTCTTATTTTATTTAATGATGGCCCCAAAGTGCAAGAGTAGTGGTGCTGCCAATTTAGATATGCCAAAGAGAAGCCATAAAGTGATTTTTTAAATCGAAAAGGTGAAAGTCTTTTACAAAAAGAAAAACTTTACATGATGAGAATGCTAAGAACCACAGCAATAATGAATCTTCTATCCATGACAATGTGAGGCAGGAAAAAGAAACATGTGCACAGTACATATGAGGTTCAGAACTGTCCGTGCTTTCAGGCATCCACTGGGGTGTGGGAACATATCTGCCTTGGATAAGGGGGGAGGGGCTACTGTATAAAAAGTCACATTGGCACATTTAAGCCAAATTACATGGACCATGGTTCTTAGTAATTTTCAAGGGTATGAGAGTCTGGACAGAGGGAACATAAAGGGAGAGATGTAAGACAAAGATAATTTAAGATAATTTAAACAACTAAAGTGAAGCAAATAAGGAAAAATTTATTGATTTTTAGAATATTGGTAGGAAATAATCCATGGCACAATAATATCTGTTTTTCTTTCTTTCCTTCCCCCACCCCCATTCCACCACATTCCTCTTGGCTCCAAATTCAGAAGCATTGGAGACAGAAAATATCACTTATTTACCTGGAGTCTAGAGCAGCACTTCAAGCCTCCTTTTTGAGCCTTCAACATTTGTAAAATGGATGAATGAGCAATGAAGATTGGAGTGGTTGTTCCCATGTTGGGAAGTAAACATAAAGGTCTTGGTCATTTTGTGTTTCTCTTTAAGTGACCAGAACTCACTCCATCAGGGCCTTGTCCCTGTCTAGAATGCATGGCCAGATTTTATACACTTAACATTAGCGATAGATACAACACAAGGAGCATTAGTAAATACTGTATCTTATTATTTTCAACTTATTTTATGTCAAAAATAAAAAGATTCTCTGGGCCAGGCTTGGTGGCTGACGCCTGTAATCCTGGCACTCTGAGAAGGCAAGGCAGAAGGATCACTCGAGGTCAGGAGTTTGAGACCAGCCTGAGCAAGAGCCAGATCCCGTCTCTACTAAAAATAGAGAGAAATTAGCTGGAAAACTGAAAATATATAGAAAAAATTATCTGGGCATGGTGGGGCATGCCTGTACTCCCAGCTACTCCGGAGGCTGAGGCAGAAGGATCGCTTGAGCCCAGGGGTTTAAGGTTGCTGTGAGCTAGGCTGCCACCACTGCACTCTAGCCTGGGCAACAGAGTGAGACTCTGTCTCAAAAAATAAATAAATAAATAAATAAAATAAAATAAAAAGATTCTCTGAGTTTAGGGAGAAAAGATGTCTTTAACTTAGTGTCTACATAGATGGTTAGAAAAAGCAACACACTACAGTGAAATAGCTCAAGGCTGAAAATCAGAAGTTCCAGGTTCGCAGCTGTGCCTGCCACAAAATAGTATAAATGTTTTTAAGTCATTCAGCTGAATAATACTTTGGTTTCTTAGGTGACATAAAGATTTCCAAAGTAAAAACACAAAACAAAACGAGTTTATTAGAATAAAGGTAAATTGTGCTCTCAAATCTAACAAGTCAATTGATTAACACAATACCTGACTTGAAATTGAAAATGGTTAAAAAAAAAATACAGCATGTTTTCTAGGTATACCAGTTTTTCCAGAGATAAAACCTATTGCAGTGTTTAATTATGGAGAATTATTTGGTATTTAAGATCTTATCTTATTAGACACAAAATTATGTGAACTTAGTCATAAAATCCAATTTCCTTTAAAGATGAGTAATTCTATAATAAGAAGAGAACACAGCATGGAAGCTTTAGGAACCACTGAAATGAAGCCTACATTTGCGTTCTGGTTTTTCTTGGCAAAGCACAACTTTCTACCTCAAGGAAATAGTATTGACAAAAGCTTATTTTTAAAAAAGGATCACAAGAGTTCCTTAAATATCAAATGTCTCTTAAAAAACATTTTATTAAATAGATAGCAAAGTGTATCTTAACCAGACACCCTAATATTGGATTACTCTTTTGAAAATATATAAAAGGTCTGAAAAATGAAGACCTGAACCCAATAGTGTAAAAGATTAAAAAAAGAGAGCATTGCAGATTTGCATTGTATTGCATTGTAGTTTATTCTACCTTATATCTTTTATTTTACTCTATTCCTCTGAAGAACATTACCACTATCTTCTACCAGGACAGTAGCCAGATTGGACTCCCACTAGGGACCCTGTTCTGACTGGGCAGCTGGGATCTCACTTCAGCCTCCTTTCAGTCTGGCCTGTGCTCGCAGAGTTCAGGGATCAGCCAGAGACTGGTGCAGAGTTTATATACAGAATTTGGGGCCCTCCTTCTCTGGCTGTTTTCCGGCATTTCCTTCTCACTCTCTGGCAACCCTGGGTGATCTGGTCTCCTCATTGCTCTAGGAAGGAAAGGGCTGGCTGCCTAAAGGAGCTTGAGCTGACCCCTGCACCCACTACTGCCACGGTGGCTGCATAAAACGTGGGGAGCTCGCCCAAGACAACTGCACCCTCCACATTTCAACTCCCTTCCAAAACCTTCCTGGTTTTGTTCATTCTCTAGAGCCCTCTGGTAATTGTTTTTGTCCTTGCTCCAGAGTGTGTAGCTGTCGTGTGTAAGAGGTTCCGTTTCCTAAAGGTTCCTCCACCTTACTGGAGGCAGCACTCCATTTTCCTTTGTCCCTTTGTGTGTGGAGAGAAGAAGGGACATGAGAGAAGTGCTTGTGGATTTCAGTTGACCTATCTCAGGTCACCTTGGGTGGGGAAGTTTATTAACATTTCTGAAGTCTGCAGGTGTAGAGCACATGATTTCCCTTTTCAGCTCCAAAGCCCAAAACTCATTCCTGAGTGTGCATTGACCAAGGCATCTGGTCTCTTCTGTCATAAAACATGATTAGAGAGAGCTCTAGTGGGAGGAACCAACTGGGCCAGCTATATGAACATTTCCTCCCAGTATAAATATAACACAGAAGAGTTTATGATCCATCAGAGGTTCTGGAATTTCTGTACACTTAAATACTTAAAGTAAATTAGATAACATGAAATATCAAACATAAGTACTTCAGTATTCACTTTAAGTAAACATTTCCTACACACAAATTTTTTCTAGACCTAAGAAAGTTAATAACATATTCTTAATATTATCTAATACCAAGTTCATACTCCAATTCCCTCAAGCATCTTAAAAAACACCTTTATCATTTTATTGTTCAAACTAGGATCCTAGTGAGGGCCACACATTCTTTTTCTTTGAATCTACATTATTTTTTGTGTGGCAAATGCCTGTAGAAGGAACCAGAAGACTTTTCCTATAAAATATCCAAATTCTTGATTAGTCTATCACTTTCTTGTGATTCTGTTTAACTTGTTGATTTTATACCTGTATTTCTTGTGTATTAGTCTATCAAGCTACCATGAAAGAGGACCACAGATGAGGTGGCTTAAACAACAGAAATTTATTTTCTCACACTTCAGAAAGCTGGAAGTCCAAGACCAAGGTGGCAGCAGGGTTGGTTTCTGGTCAGGCCTCTCTCCTGACAGATATTTTCTTGCTGTGCCCTTACGTTGCCTATTTTCTGTGTGTGTTCACTCTTGGTGTCTTTTCCTCTTCTTATAAGGACAGAAATTTTTTTGAATTAGAATTCCACCCTTAGGACCTCATCTAACCTTAATTAACTCCTGAAAGGCCCTATCTTCAAATACAGTGACATTGGGGATTAAGCCTTTAATTTATGATTTTGAGGGGGGACAAAATTCAGTCCATAACATCTTATGAACAAGAAGCCAGAGCTAAAAGCTTAATGGATCTCAAGTCAATCATTTGGGTGCAATAAAATAATATAGGCAGTATTATACTGACTTTTGGTATGAAGTATAATACATATGTATGCACATGTATATTATTGAGGGTCTCTGTTTAGTCAGGAATGGGTGTTTAATTTTGTCAAAGGCCCTTAGAGATGATTATATGATTTCTCTCCCTAGATTTATTAATATTTGTCCTAATATTGAAGCATTCTTGCATTCCAAGAATAAACCCTATCTGATGGTGATACATTATTAATTGTGTAAGATTCTATTTGCTAATATTTTATTTAATGTTTTATAGCAATATTCATGTGTGTTATTGTCCTGTCATTTCCTTTTCTGTTCGATTATTAATTTTGGAAATTATTGTTATTCTTGTTACATAACAAAAAATTTGGTAATTCTTTTTTCTATGCTCTGAAGCTGTTCAAATGCCATTGGTATTATATTTTCTTTAAGGTTAGTATAAGCATTGTTTTAGCTGCATTGCATAGATTCTGATATATAATGTCTTAATTATCATTGTTTTTAGCAAAGTTGAAATTTTGTTTGTATTTCCCCTTTAGTTCAATAATTATTTTACAGAAATTCTCATTCTTTCCAAATGGAAATATATTT
The DNA here is from genome assembly GCA_963574435.1 of Cheirogaleus major. Classification (NCBI taxonomy): domain Eukaryota; kingdom Metazoa; phylum Chordata; class Mammalia; order Primates; family Cheirogaleidae; genus Cheirogaleus; species Cheirogaleus major. The sequence continues at coordinate 4,992 of CAUYPO010039949.1, read as the reverse complement.
GATCTTTTTTAGTTGACCTGTATTCAGGAAATGCTCTTTGCATTATGTGTAATTTTTGGAATGTAATGAGGTCTAATAGAAAGACCAATTTGAGTGAATGTTTTCATAAACACTTGAAAATCAGATATATTCATTATTATTGAGGTACCCATTTCATCTTCATGATGAATTATAGCCTTTAGCATTACAATGTTTACTTCTTAATGTTGCTGAATGCTTTGAGGCCTAAATTATACCTTTTCTATATTAATATCATATATCAACAATATGACTTTTTGCTATATTTTCCTGATAATATATTGTCCATTATTTCATTTAAATATTTCTGAATTATTTTTTAAAAGCTATGTGTCACATGTGCATTGTGGAGTTGAGTTTTTGTTTTGGAGAACAATCTAAATATTTGCCTTTAGTAGGTTAAGAAATTTCATTTATATATTGTTATAATTGATATAGTTTGATATACCATTTCCTATTATATTAATTATATACATATATAATCTATTTCTTTTGCTCATTTTTGGAGATGCTTCTGATATTTTGGAAGATTTTTATTTTCTTCTAGTATTTAAGTATCAATTTGCATGTTACCTACTCAGAAATGACTTGTCTAACCTAGCTGGAACCTTATATGCCATGAAGGTTTATTTCTTTTAAGTTTCTCCATATTGTGATCAGTATCTGAAGTTATCAGTTGTTAATTTAATAATTTATTGGTTCCTATCCTCTAGAATATAAGTTTTTTATATCAAAGCCCCCCATCTCTCTTTCTCTCTCTCTCTCACTCTTGCTCTCCCTCTCTTTCTCTCTTACTCCATGGTATAATTTGGGCCTGCAACAGTATACATTGGGTAATAGAAGGTACTTAATAAACATCATAACTGTTATTTGAAGCTGTTTTTTTTTTTTTTCATCTTAACTTATATGCTGCCTGGTAGTTTCTCACTCATTTTAGGCACTCAGTAAGTATTTTTTTCCACTAAATTGAAACTATGAAGATTTATTACCTTATATAAAAAATAAAATATAGATGATTATGATGATGATAGCTAATACTCATGGAGAATTTATCATATGCAGAGCACTGATTCAAGCCCTACACTTTTATTAACTCACTTAATCATCACAAAAATGTTATGATAAGTACCATTAATATTTTCTCCATATGTTTGAAGACAGAATAATGGCCAATAAACATATGAAAAAATGCTCAACATCTCTAATCATCAGGGAAATGCAAATCAAAACTGCAATAAGGTATCACTTATCTCCAATAAGAATGGCCTTTATCAAAAAGTCCCCAAACAATAAATGTTGGTATGGATGCAGAGAGATAGGAACACTCCTACACTGCTGGTGAGACTGCAAACTAGCTCAGCCTCTGTGGAAAGCAATATGGAGATTCCTTAAAGCGACACAAGTAGATCTACCATTCGATCCAGCAATTCCACTACTGGGCATCTACTCAAAAGATCAAATGACACTCTACAAAAGGGACACCTGCACTCAAATGTTTATAGCAGCACAGTTCACAATTGCAAAGTTGTAGAAACAACCCAGATGCCCATCAATACATGATTGAATTAATAAAATGTGGTATATGTATACCATGGAGTACTATTCAGCTTTAAGAAACAGTGGTGATATAGCACCTCTTGTATTTTCCTGCATAGAGCTGGAACCCATTTTACTAAGTGAAGTATCTCAAGAATGGAAAAACAAGCACCACATGTACTCACCAGCAAATTAGTATTAATGGATCAACACCTAAGTGGACATATGGGAATAACATTTATCGGTGTCGGGTGGGTGGGAGGGGGGAGGAGGGGATGGGTATATACAAACATAATGAGTGAGATGTGCAACGTTTGGGGGATGGTTGTGCTTCAAGCTCTGACACGAGGGGGGAGGAGGGCATGGGCAATATACGTAACCCTAATATTTGTACCCCCATAACATGCTGAAATGAAAAATAATAAATAAAAATATAAATTAAAAAACAAACAAAAAAATAAATCCTACAGTGAATTATGTGTAAAAATATATATATTTTCCCCATTTTACAATCATGAATTGGTTAAAGAACTTTGCCAAAGTCACAGAGCTAGTAAAGATTTGTGGTATTAAATTAGAAGCTGTGAAAGCTATAACTATATTTAAGATGGGAAATGTGTACAATAATGTCACCTTAAAAGTAGAAGATTAATACAACCTTAATACTTTGTTGTTTTTTCACTAGTATATCTTATTTGCAATTCTTATCTTCTGTTTTACATTTTAAGCTTTTATAAAAGCAGGCATTTTCAAAGTCCTCATAGTACATAGAAGGGTGCTAAGTTAATAGTAACCAGAAGAGTAGCTTATGTTTAAACAGCACTTGATAAGTGCCAGACACTGTTCTCAGTGCTTTAAATATATTAACCAATTTAATTTTTACAACAGTAAGTACTATTATTATTTCCATTTTATACATGAGAAATTAAATCACAAAGAGATTCAATAACTTTCTTAAGGTTACACAGCTTACAAATAGTAAAAGCAGAATTTGAAGCAAATCTATCTGGTCCTAGGCAAGTGCTTTTAACCATTTTGCTGTGCCATTCAGAGTGTTTGTGATTCATTAAAGACTCATATATATACATATATATGTTCATATACATCTATATACATACACATATGCATATATACACATGTCAATATATCCATATTACATATATGCATATATATTTCATCATAAGATAATGTGATTCTCGGCATTTCTTCAATTGTTTATCTATACAGCTCTCAGATTTATACCTTTGGACAAACCACATAAGAACAAAGTCTAGGTATTAGTGAAGTATACTGGATGTATTAGAAAATTCATTTGTACAAACACAATTCTCAGAGATATAATTTCTCCTTGGATAACAGTGATCATTTAACTAAGGTCAAATTTTAAGTGATTCTTTAGATTCACGGCAATGTTTTGAACTTACTCAATATTGTTCTTTACCCATTCCCTTCCAAATGTATAGTGGATATTAGTAAAAATAACCATGTATTTAGAAGCATTCATATTTTTAAAGCATACTTGCCAAAAGAAACTTACCAATCCAGGAATGACTAGTTTTTCAAAAAAGATTATGATTCATCTTGAGACATCATTTTTAAACCAATTATAAAATCTTTATTTCCTACTGAGTATTAATTCTATATTTCAAAAGAAAAGAAAATAAGAGATGATTAAATACAAATTTGATCAAGAAAAACCTTGGAATTTTACTAACATCCTTGACTGCATCTACATTATGGAACAGAAATATATTCCTAAGAAAAAGAAACCAGTGTTTAAGAACAATAACTACAATTACAAACTACTATTGAACCAAGTATGTGCATGTATCACTAAGAGCTATCTTTAGATCCCTTTTATAGATGAGCTCATTCATAATAAAACAAAAATACATAATTGCCATCAAAGTGTGTTTCATTATTTGCAACTTACTGCATCATCACAAAAAGATCTATTAATAAAGCATTGGACTCACGTAAGGAAATGAATCACTACTTGTTTAAATAAAAAGTTTATTCTTATCCATAAATATAATATTAGAGTATTACATATAGTATTTATATATGTATACAATAAATGTATTATTATATATATAGTATTTTACATGGAACATTTTTATATATAGTTCTTACACAGAAATATGCAATAATCATAGAGTAGGGTAATATAAAATAAACAAGAGGAGAATATTTTATGATCATAAAAAGGGTTAAAACAAGTAAAAACTGGAAGGAAAATAACCATTTACATCTCTAAATGCTATGAATGCACAAGGACTTTATTCTTTTCTTCAGTGTTTCTGATGTTTCTCTATTTTCTAGAATCATTACTTTTAAATCATTATAAAGGGTTACAGAATTCAGGTGATGGGTACCCTAAAAGTCCTGACTTCACCACTATACAATGAATTCATGTATCAAAAAACCACTTGTACCCCCTAAATCTACTAAAATAAAATAATACTAATAATAAAATAGGGAGAATAATTACTTATTTGAGAGGATTATCAATTTGGAATAGTAAACAAATCTCCTAAATAATCTGAAAACCATAACCCTTATATTCCAAGTTTAGTATTCAGTAAGCATTAAATAAGTTTTAGCACTTTAGTAACATAAATAATAAATGCATAATATCTCTATTAAGATACTTCTATAAAATTCAAAAAGCTATATCAAATAATGTTCTCCAATAGCCCACTAAAGAATTACTAAAGTATCAAATCATTTCTCTATTGACATAATAAAAACTAAGAGCAACAGGTTCACAAAATTGCCCTAACATATGTAAGTAATCTGCACACTCATATTTATAATAACTCATCCAAACAGCATAACTTATCCACCTCAAAAACAATTATAAATGTCCAAATGGGAGAACAAAAATAACAATTAGAGGGTCCTACCTTCTTAAAAGCTGAACCCCAAAGTGTTTTCCACATTTAATTAAATTTTTTTGGTAGGTAACAGACCTTTCCAACTGGGTCTAAATCCAATCACAATTTTCCAGGCCAACAATGAACAGGTTCTGATATCTTCATTCAAGAACAGCTAGGAAAGGTTTATACATTCCAAAAAGTAAAACAAGGTATAAATCAACATGTAGATGTGAACATCCATTCTTGTCAGATCCTATGTCAGAGAAGAGGACTTTTTTCCTAGTCTTATGTCTCCATCAATACTCCCTCTTAACCCCATAGGAAATCAAGGCTTAAGGTTCTCTGGCTTTTAAATAACCATATGTCTTCACAGGTAAGGAAGAGGGCCAACTAATAATTTTGAGTCATTTTCTTAAATTTCCCAGAAATTTCATTTTGGCCAGACTCATTAAATAGAGAATGATACATTCTTATCTTCAACAAATTCCAAAGCAGTTCTTTGGGGAAGGAGGGGGAAGAAAAATAAAAATAAAAAACTAAAGGTGGAACCAACATTTGG
>CAUYPO010039947.1:0-32981 GCA_963574435.1 Cheirogaleus major | reverse complement strand
AATTTATGAAGACCCTAATGGCAATTAAGCAACAACAAAAATAAATAAATAAATACGACTTGATTAAATTAAAAAGCTTCTACAAAGCTAAGGAAATAATCAACAGAGCAAATAGACAACCTACCAAATGGGAGAAAATATTTGTAAGCTATACATCTGATAAAGGGCTAATAACCTCTATCTACAAAGAACTCAAGTACATCAGCAAGAAAAAAACAACCCCATATAAAAAGTGGACAAAAAACAGGAACAGAAGCTTTTCAAAAGAAGATAGAAAAATGGCCAATAAACATATGAAAAAATGGTCAACATCACTAATCATCAGGGTAACACAAATTAAAACCACAATGAGATATCACCTTACCCCAGTTAGAATGGCTTTTATTAAAAAGTCCAAAAACAGTATATGCTGGCAAGGATGCAGAGAGAAGGGATGCTTATACACTATTGGTGGGACTGCAAATTAGTGTAACCTCTATGGAAAACAGTATAGAGATTTCTCAAAGAACTAAAAGTAGACCTACCATTTGATCCAGCAATCCTGCTATTGGGTATTTACCTAAGAAAAAGAAGTCATTTTATGAAAAAGACACCTGCATGTCAATGTTTATTGCAGCACAATTCACAATTGCAATGATGTGGAATCAACCCAAATGTCCATTAATTCATGAGAAGATTAATAAAATGTGGTATATGTATATTATGGAATACTATGCAGCCATAAAGAAGGTTAATTAAGGCCTTTTGCAACAATTTGGATGGAACTGGAGACCATTATCCTAAATGAAATATCTAAAGAATGGAAAAAGAAACACCACATGTACTCACTATTAAATTGGAATTAACCAATGAGCACACATGTGCACAGAGGGAAGTAAAACTCAGTAGAAGTCAAGCAGGGGGGAGGGGGGAGGAGTGGGTGGGCGAAAACCTACCTAATGTGTACAGTGAACACTATCTGGGTGATGGGGACACTTAAACCCTGACTCAAGCTTAACAGAGTTGATACATGTAACCAAAAACGTTTGCACCCCGTAATATTTTGAAAAAAAAAAAAAAAAAGACTGGTAAACTTCGAGTATAGATATCTATTACAAACCTGATTAATAGTCTGAGGTATCATTTCAAATCCTGGTATCCAAACACCTGGTAAATTCTCATTGCCATATTGATAATCTTATAAAATGTATTGTATTTTTATGTGTATTTAAACCTTCAAAATAAACTGAGGAGTTAAAAATTTTCCTACTATTTTTAGGGTTAAGAAGCTAAGGATAAGGAAAGTAACAGTATCTAAATATCTATATTTCTGTGTATGTATTCTATGTTCTTTCATATATATACACATATATAATATATAAATAAGCTGTTTGTTTTTCTGATTATAAAAGCTCTGCTCAAAACAAAACATTTTGAAAACACAGGAAAACATAATGAAGAAAAATTTAAATTGCCATAATCTGCTCTGAATAATTTGATATTTTTTCTGTGTTTTTGTGTCAAGTGAAATGTATAGACTCCTATTGTACATAAGCACATATACATACATGCATATGCATATATATTCATACAATTAAAATCATGGTATAATTAAATTTTTAAAATAATTTTCATTATTATTTAATATCATTCCCCAAGGCGTGTTTTTAAACTATGAATTTTATTCTGTGCCAGCATTGACCTAAACACTGACTTGATTCTAGCCACGCAGTCTAGAAATGGCAGATGAAAGAATTGGAGACATAGTTATGACTATAAATCCTGTGTTCTTTCTCATATGCTACAAATACTTTTTAGTCTGATTCTCCCCATTCCCATTCCTGAAACTAGTACAGACTAGACTTGCTTAATGCCAATATTTTGAACTGTGGGCCTATTGTTGACCAAGGATATTTTCATAGTATTTATAATTTGGTAATAGTTATCATCCCCTTCTCCCATACACACACCCTCACCACACCAAATATCTGATCATCACTAATTACATCTTTGGAGGACTTTGTATTGCCTTCCTCTGCAGCTTGCTACTACTCAGTCCTCACCTGGAAGCCCACATCAATCTGTCTAGGAGACAATTTTAATAATAAAAAAAAATCTTTCCCCATCTAACCATTTGCTTAGGACTAACATTCCCAGATTTCACATCCAATGGCCAAGCAGTCAAAGATGGTTAGGGCCATTGGATATGAGATCTGGGACCAGCTTGTGCCTGCTCCCTTAAATTCAACTAGTAATTCAACTCTGGCTCCTCAGAAGGCATTATTATAGTAATATATAGTGATACATTAGGATTTCTTGTATAACTACCATTATATAACTCTACCACACACATAGAGAAGAGGAAGTGCCTACACTGCTGGCAAGGCTGGATAGAAATGGGAAACCAGCGGAAAGGCAGCTTTGAATAAGGATAAGAGAACATAAGATAAAACACTGGGTAGCTGTTTTATGTTAACACCATTTCTTTCCAATAAGATAAGACACTTCAAGTGAAGCACCTGGAAAATAGTAATCACACAGTAAGAATCACCTATAAATCCTTGACAAATGCTAGCTATTACTAAAAAATGCAAATTTATTTTTATAACATCATACATTAGATAAAATATAAAAGCTTGAGTAAGAAATAAACATCACTCATAATCCCACCATCTGAAATAAAAGAATGATTACCATTTTTACATATTCCCTTTTATTTCCATTTTTTAAAAGTATACATTGGCTTTCACATAACCTAAGAAATGTGGATGTGTAATGTTGCCATCCTCTTAACACCTATTTCAAGTCACAAGCACTGACTGTTGGGAACAGGTGACTGGGTCAGTTAATGACATATTTTAGAGTCCAAAATAAACCCCAAAGGACCACAGAATGAGATATACTGGGCAGAGAATTTGACAGATCTGTTCTTTGTTAAAACTCCCCACAAGAACGTTAGGTTACAGCTATGAGTCTAAGGCTAAGAATATCTCCCCACATTCTAAAACTATCCCTGCCCATTTGCTCTCCTCCCCGCTTTGGGGTCAAAATAAGTATAGTATCCTTTCACCTGGGTTGAATCTTGGTCTTAGGTAACATTATAAAAACCTACCAAGAAGGTAATAAGCTCTGAACTGTGGTGCTACAGACTGAGCTTTGAAACTTATTTGGACATGAAAATTTTAACATTTTTTTCAGCAAATGTGTTTAGTAACCCTTGTAAGAGTATGTGAGTGAAATTTGACTAAGGTTAAAATCAAGATGAACCTAACTTTAGAGTCTTTGTGTATTGATGTATCATTTAAAAATAGGCATTGACATCTTTCCCAATGCCATTATATTACATAATAACTAACTTCATTCTAATATATCTATCTTTTATGTGCTATGTGACCTTGAGCAACTTGCTTACCTCATTGTGCTAGATTTGCTGATTTGAAAAATAGGAAAATACTATTACCTAGCTCATAGGAATGGTGCGGATTAAAGTAATGCATATATTATACATGTACTTTATATATATATAAAATATATGCATATGTGTGTATACATAAACATATATAAAACTTTAACAGTGCATGGCATAGGTCAGCACTGTATAAATACTAGCAAATATTTTATTATTTTTATAATTATTGCCCCCTTTACTTAGCAATGCCCTTTCATTCATACTTTTATCCTGTGAAATATAAAATAAACGAAACTGTCAGTAGCATCTGGGAGCTCCTCGGTGACTTTCAGCATCAATACTCATTGTTATATTGGGTCATAAATCCCTTTATGAGATTGTTTTTACCCATGTTAGAGTTTCAGGGTGACAGTCCCATCAGTTACCAAAGAGCTTTTCACCCTGTCTTCTTCCTAGCTGGCAGGATTGGTCAGACAGCTATTCCCTCTTGCACTTGGAAAGGTGAGCCTTCACTGCCCAGGTGTTGAATCATGACAATTCTAATTTAATCCTGGTTAATCCACTTGACTAGATTAGTGATTGGTTTGGAGAGTGCCATGTGGTCCAGTCCTGGTCAATGAAAACACCATGGGGAGGGATGTCCTCCATAATAAAAAGGGATCATGAGAGAAAAATGTCCTTTTTCTACTATCGTGAATCTAGAACTTATCATACAATATAGAAGTTTTGTTAATTTCTTTCTTTTTTTTTTTTTTTTGAAGTTTGTCTCTCCTACTCTCCTATAAGTTCCTTAAAATGAGGAAAGGTAATTTATTCATCCTGGTAACACCACCCTACATTCTCCTACCACAACCCCAAATGTGGTATTTGAGGCTCAACTGACTGGTACCTCCTCTTTGAAACCTTTGTGGATACCCAATAGTATGAATAACTTCCTCCCCTTTTCTCCCTCTATATTCTGTTCGTATTTGAGTAGTAAGATTCCAAAGTGGATAAAGTGCTGGCTCTAGAGTCAACTCGCCTGTGGTTAAATATGGATTCATCCAATTTTCTATCCTTGTTTGTACCTCAGTTTCCTATTCTCCAAAATAGGACTATTTGTAGTGACTCTATTTTAGGATTCACGTGAAGATTACATGAATTATTATAAATCATTTTAAATAGTGCCTGGTATATAGTAAATACTTATTAAATTTGAGACATAATATTTCTGTTCTTACATCTATGTCATTTTAATCAATTAACTGTTTACCCACCTGTTTCTCCTCACTAGAGTGTGAGAGTAACTTGAGCTGGGATTCTTTGTTTTCCATTTCCCCTTTGGCTGGCAAAGCACCTGGCACACAGTAGGTGCTCTGAGAATGTTTCCTTAACTGAAGCAGGAAAAAAAGTAAGGAAGGAGGGGAGGAAGGAAGGAAAGAAAAGAAAGTATTGGTAGGTCTTTGTATACTTTTTTCCCTTGGGAAGTGGGAGAATTTAATGATCTATAAAGTTAATCTGGTTACCTGTTTCCATTCAGTGTCTAAAAGTCCTGATCCTCTCAAAGCCACCAACTAAGGAGGCTTAGCTACAAAGGCCAGTCATTTCCCTACTGTACAAATGATGCTTTCAGCTGGACAGAACCATCATGACACAATGAACTCTATATTAGGAGTGTGCAAAGCCCACGGACATAGTGAGCTGACTGAGGCCTCTGACAACATCTCCACTGTGTGGGTCACAGAGCCAGGCTGGAGCCTCAGAGGAACTGATTATACTGAAGAGACTGGTCTTCCACAGAGCACAGAACTCCCCCAGCCATGGCAGGCTGTGCAAAATGATCATATTCATGAGGTCCACAAAATCTTACTTGTTAGAGAGTCGGAGAGCTCATCCCACACCTGGATGCTTGAGCATTTGGTTTATAGCCTCTTAGACACTTCATAATAGAAATCTGAGGATCAGCCAAACCCCTCCCACAGGAAGTAGTTTTCAAGCAAGTTTCCCAACACATCAAAAGAATGAGAATAGATGGAGCTTGGTGGATTAGAGTGAGTCATCTGGCCTTTTGATATTGTTCAAAATTGTTTTGGAATTATTGAAGTCAAATTCTGGAGTTATGGCCTTGTTCAGGGATGCAAGTAGGCCCATGTGTAGTCTATGGGTTAAGTTAGAAAACGTTATCTGTTTACACATAAAACAACTCAACTTTTTTTTTGTCTGTTTTTTTAATCTTGAATCCATTCACTCAAACAATTGATTTTTGACTTAAAAAGTAAAATAGCAAATTTTTTGTTGGTTATGTTGAGACTCAGAAAACAATATCCCAAAATAAAGGCCTCAGAAGCAGCTGCAGAAGCAAAACAAACAAACAAATAAACAAAAACAACATTATCTGTTGTCATTTTGATACTGGTGGAAACGACAGTTTCTTCATTGTGTAAAGCTTAATATCTTTGTACAAATCAAAGAGAACAATTATATCTTTAAAAAAGCAACTCAGATTTTTGTAGAATATCTGCAGTACTTTTTCACTCTTTGCTTTTCTGTCTGTATTCTTCTCCCAACCCTGACCCCCTACCTGGCTATTTCCAACCCTCTGGGAAGAAAATCAGTTCCCTGTTCTGACCCCAGTTTAAGTTCAATGTCTCCTTTATTCTCTTTCATATCATCCTGTTCTGTTCCTACAATGTACTTACAATTTATAATTAAATTTGTAATCTGGGTGTTTCTTTAAAGTTTCCCTCTCCCAATATTGCCCTGAGGACCCCTTCTCATATAAAAATCACCTGGAAGACTTATTAAAATGAAAATTCCTGGAACCCATCCCAGACTTTCAGAATCATAATATCGGAAGGTTGGTTCCAAGTATTTTTTATTGACATTAAATTTTAAGAATCATTTTACTATAAAGTTTATGCTTTCTGAGGGCAGAAGTCATGGTGGTTGTATTGAACTATGTTATTCTAGTGACGGACTTAGTGCCTGGCACATACGAACCTATAATAAATCCTTTTTAGGTGAATAAAAATAAAAATTTGAGCATCAAAAAGACATTATTCATCTTATAGAGAAACAGAAAAAGAGTTAATGCATATTTCAATTCCACATATATTTAAACTTGAAAATAGAGTTGTATTGTAGATACCCTTTACCACATGCAAAAGGACTAAAACCCTTCTAAGCGGGAACTCCTACATTTTAGTCAAGAAGATAAAATAATGGAACAGAAATTGATTTTGCAACCCTGTAGACCTAACTGTGTCACTCACTAGCTATGCGCCTTTTGCCAAGTTAAACTTCCTGAGTACTGATTTTTTCACCTATAAGAAAATAGCTACTTCAAAATGTGATTGTGAGCACACAATTAAATAAGAAAATATAAACATAGAACTTGCATTATGCTTGGATTTAAAGTACAGTCAATGAACGATAGCCTTTCTCTGCTTGATTCCCTGGTTTCAGACAAATTGTTTTAAAAACAACCAGGGAACACTTTGGCAAGTAGTCAGTATGCCTCTGCTCTTTAGTCATCATTCTTAGTAATGTTTAGGAAGCACTGCAGTTTCTAATTGGAATTAAAAAGAATAATGAAGCCAGCCCTGAACTAGAGTTGACAGAATGTGTTTTCCTGATCCTCTCCATTTTAGGAACATGTATGGCTTTGAACCAATCAGTGTGCAAGAGATCTGATTTGGACAGTGATACTAGGGCTGGGACAATTCAACCACAGAGAGAGTTTTTGGGTGGGGATTGCAATCTCTAGCTAATTTGTGATGACGTATTCTTGAAAACCAGAGGAAAATTCATTAACAATAAAAGAGAGAGGAGGAGAGAGCAACCACCAGGCAAATTCAAGACTGCAAGAAATTACAATTGTATCTATATTTTAATAATGTCACACATAAGAATAATATCCAGCTATGGCAGAGGAGTAGAGAAGAAAATACTTTTTAAAAAAAAAAAAATTCTCCCTTACTTAGTTCCTTGGAGAAAAGACATTCTAATTGTTTTAGCTCTTTTACTGGAAAAAAAAGATGAGACTTGAAAGGCATAAGAAAGCTTTGGCAAGTACATCTTTTCCAGCTGTGTTAACAAACTTCTGTGAAACAGATGGGTAGCTGGCTAAAACCTTCGAACTGCAAACTCCCTTAATCAATTGACACTTCCCAGTGCTATGAAATCTATAAAATTAACCCTCCCATTGCCGCTCCAAGAACATCTGGGGTTTGTTAGCTCTTTTTCACTTTCGCTCCAACTATTGAAAGGAAACTCATTTATCCTTACCCTTTCTCTGTGAAGTTTTCTCTTTTCTTTGTAGATACTGATAGCAAAGTCAGTTGTTGAACTTTTCTTAAACAACTAATCCCTATGACTTTGGAAATGAATGATCTCTGCTTCCATATATAGTTTAGATGTTAAATAACCCCTACTTCACTATAGGTACTTGCTTAATGACAGAAACTATAATGCTCACAATAGCCAAGCTCCTTTATTCTTCAGTGATATTCATAAAAATACAGAATGTACCTAGGGGCTTAATCATTTTCAAGGCACTTCAACACACAATAGTGTAGTTGAATATTTAGGTATTGTATAACAATTTTCAAGAAATGATTGTCAATGATAATTCAATATGAAGGCTTCCCAGACTTTTTCATTTGGTGGCATCCCTTGTCTTTCTAACCTAACCTCAGCATATCATGAGGTTGAGGGACAGAGTGTGGGCAACAGTGCCACACATTGTTTATTTCATATTATAAGTATATTATACTGTGGGAGAGGGAATGAACTTAAAATGGCACTTAGGTGACAAATTGGGTGACCAAATTGTCAAGGTTTGCCCAGGATTGTCTTGATTTTAAAACTGTAAGTCCAGCATCCTAGAACCTCCTTAGTCCCGGGAAAACCAGGATAGTTGGTCACTAAAATCTATGGTCAGTAGCATCTTTGTTGTATAAAACACAAAATATTGAAGGTCAATTTATTGTAGTTATGAGTATTTGTTCTCAAATAGAGCATAAGAAAGTTAAATGTAGAATGAATGTTCACATGAGTAACTATAAAAGTCATTTTAGCTTGAGTTTGCAACTAGAAAGTAAGTTCTCTTTGACTAGTCTGGAAAATGCTACGGAGTCTTCATAAACATGTTTATTTTATTTCCCTGTTGAGTTCTTAATATGTAAAATGAGAAACTGAGACATAAATGTCAGAGCATAGTAAAGTGACATCTCTAAAATGTCTGGAGCTTCTGACCAAGTTAAAAAAAACAACCTGGGATTAATTGTTGTCAAAATAAATACTACATTTCCCTCATTAAGAAAGATTCTATCACAGAAGGGAATATCACTTTGGAAGGTTTAGATGGCTTCTTACCTCCACACTTTCATCTAGCACCAATGATAATACCTAGTTCCTTTTCCTAATACCTGGTTCTCTAAACTTAGTTCCTTTACCCAGTATTAATGATAATAAAGATAGTTATTCTCTATTAAAAACTAAGCAAACTATAATCAGGATTCCTAGATAATAACCTTAGAGCTTTGTGTTAATAAGTATTCAATAGACTTTATCTCTCAACTTTGTAGCATACCTACAAAGTAAATACATTCACAGAAATAGAAGAAAAGTAAATATTATTAATCCCATTTTGCAGGTAAGAAAACTCAAAGATGGAACTTGAACTCCGGTCTGATTATGTTAATAGTAAAAATTAATAATAAAAATAGTCTGTAGTCAATTCTGAGGTTGCTTATGATAAATATAGAAAATATGAGTTATTAAAAAATCGTTTTCTCGTAGAACTGCCTCTCTTCTCCCAACCACACCTTAGTTGTCAGACTTAAGGGCAAGAATTGCCAGGTGATGAGGAGCCCAGATCATTTTGGCTCTAACTTTAAATGGTTTAGCAACAGTCACACTATTTGAAGGACATGAGAAAATGTTTTAGTGAAACACTTCAAAGGGGAATCTGGTTTTCTTGTGAGTTGTTGGAAGCATCCTCCATACTGATGTGTATCAGCTCACTAACCCCCTAAGTCTTGTTTATAATAGTATAGGCCAGCTTGTGGGTTAGTTAGCCACCTACCGTTAACACCTCAGTCACAAGCGTCCTCATAATCCAGGAGTCCTCAGTCCTAGCTCTGCATTAGAATGATCTATGGAAATTTAAAAACAAAAACAAGTTCTTGGACCCATCCTAGACCTACCTGACCTGTTGAGTTTAGAAGTGGCAGTCATATTTCCTCAAAAGAGTCAATGATAAATTCTGATGCCCAATTAAAGTTGAGGACTGATATATGTTTCATGCAATATATTTATATATGTGTGTATTTTTTATTAAATAGGAATCTTAAAATGAAGTCCATGCTATATTTAGTTGATTCAGTTGAGATTCTTATTAGAGGCCATTTAGCCTAGTTTCCCAGATGTTAACATCATTGATTATCTCCTGTCACTGTTTTATTTCCATTCCTTTTTGTCATCTTAAAATACTCTGGATGTTGTTATAGTCGAAAGGTATTAGCTCATTCTTGCAGTAGAACTCAACAGCTTCCTCCCTCTTAGCAAAGAAAGTGGGCAGATTGTCCTCAGTGAATGGAAGGGCAGGTGGTGAGAATGTGCAGGAGGCAATGATTCTGGGTCTTTGCTCAGCTGTGAGGGCTGAAACTCAACCAAGGGGACAATTTACTAACATTCCAGAATCTACCAAGGGCCCTGTGTGGGCAGGGAGGAATACCCCCATTTAAATACTATGGCTTTCCTTGTATGCTGCCTTAAAACACAGTATTCAGAATCTCAGCAAATTAAAGCACACTTTAGGATTTAAATTAAGAACAGCTTTAATTTAACTCTTGAATAAAAGCAGAAATTCAGTTAAGTGGTCATCATGCTCTAACTATGGCTAAAGAAATGTCTTTTGATGCTATGTAGGTATCAAGTGATAAATCAATCAAAACAAGGCACAAATCACCAGCCCTGAGGAATCATTCTGATAAAATAATTTTAAAGAGAAATAATGAAAATAATAATGATATTAACACATAATATCCTAAGAATCTCTCCTGTAGTAGTCTTTGTTCTAAATATTTTATGTGCATTATATTAGTTTTCTGATCACTATATGGAGTTAATATTATTATAACCATCATATAAATGAAGATTCTGAGGGTCAGGAGAGTTCTAGACACTTATCTAAGGTCACATAGCAAGGAAGAGTCAGAGACAGGATTCAGATACAAATTTATCTCACTTAAAAGATTTGTAAATTTATTTATTTAAATTTCTTCCAAAAGACCATATTTTATTAATTGTGGATATTAGGAAAATAGCTCAAAAACTTCCTGCAATGCTAAGAAAGAATTTTCAGTATAAAGAAATTTTTAAGAACCCACCCAAGAAAAAGTTATTTCTGAATTATCAGAAAGATCTGTTACTGGGCATTCTGAAACATGAGCCTTCAAAACGAATATTATACCTAGAGTCTAGTATATTACAAACTCTCAGTTATTTAGTTATTATTCATTTTCTACATTGGTTCCAACAATTAGCAACATCTTCCTCTTAGACTTTTTTTACTCTAAGTGATAGCCTCTCAATTTGAAGAGGAGTATGTTTTTCAAGTCAGCTTTTTATGTCTGTGTGAGGTTACTTGCATTGTCTCAGTTCTCTAATAAACAGAAGTAATAGTATTGGGATGAGCTTCTAAAAAATTCCAAACAATATGCTCTTCTGCACTATAACTCTTCTCTGACAGCTCACCAAGATGGTGCATTTAACGGTTCCATAAATTTGTGTAATGGTAAACAAATGACTAATAAATGTCTGGATCTTCAATGAAAACATTCAAATGAACATATTGCAGAAATAAATAAATGGCCATTAAAAGCTTAACAGTGACTGCCATACGTGTTAACCCATAGACTGGGAAAATATGGTGGTTTGGAAAAATGTACAAATAGACAAGTTATTAATGGTTGTGCTTTTAAAATTGGATGTTTATTTAGCAACATAAATAGGACCCAAGTCCAAAGAGGAAATCTCTGGCAATAGCTATAATAACTTTATAATAATCAAATAATAAAACCACAAACCTTCAGTGAATTTCAACAAGTGGCCTATTCCATCCCTTTAATTCCTCTGGGCTATGGTTTTCAAAAATGTGTTTTATATCTCCAGTGGAACCAATTCAAGATATTCCCCTGACAAAAAGTTTCACTGTCCTAAAAATTTAATAAACATATATTGAATAATAATATGTCCTTCCCCCTTGCCATCATTTAATCAGCTGTCACATCTTAATTCTCTTTCTATAGTCACTCTTGTATCCATGCTGTGTCCCATACCCCAGATTACCCAACTCTGCTTACCAAAGAATTTTTGATAGTCTCCTACTTGATGCACTCTCTTCATAATCCTTCTCCTCATTAATCCACCCCCAAGGTAGCCTCCTAGGTCAAATCTCTAATCCCATTTCTTCTCTGCTCAGAAATCTGATTAAAATTCTAAATCCTTAGTCTGAACTTAAATATCTTTAATAACTCAACTGTAAACTATTTTTATGTGGAAATAAGGAATCTTTAGATTGTGACAGACCTATTTCAAAGTGGCTTAAGATGGAAGAGAAAGGGATGAGAGAGAGAGAGAGAGAGAGAGAGAGAGAGAGAAAGGGAGTTAATCTAATTTATTAACTTCAGTGTTTCCATCTTCTTCCTCTGCCTAGGCTTCACCCATCTGGGCTGCATTTGCGGAGCCCTCTCCAAAAGAGGGAAAAAATGGCTGCCATCGCCTCTGGCTCCGGATCCCATCCATGCAGCAACCTCAGGGAAAGAGGTGCCTCTTAAAAGCATGCCAACAAAATTTCAAGATGGTAGTCTTTCCCTGAACCAACCACTGTTGCTGGTGAAAGGAATTATGCTGGGTGGACAGACCTAAATCACCTGCCTTTCTTTATAGGCTGAGATTGGATCAGTCCTACCCAGTGCAGAAGAACTGAGAGTAGAAGAGAAACAGTTCTCCAAAAAAATATTGTTGATGTTATGAAGAGATACAGATCTTGGTTAAATACACAATATATTGTGTATTTCATTGTAGCTAGAAGGGAGGACTTGAATTGTTCTCAACACACAGAAATGATATATACACAAAGTAATGGATATCTCAAATACCTTGACTTGACCATCACACATGTAACAAAATATAACATGTAAAATATTATGTATCAATAAAAGAATCCATTAAAGATATCCACTGTATTTTTCTGTCCTTCTTTCCCCCACTCTACTTCATATTTATTGTGGGGGTCAAACCAAACATAAGTATCCATTTTCCCCACAGTTTTCTACCAGTGTCTTGTCTCTTTATGCTGCTTTCTCAGAAACCCCACCAATTTGTCAATGATAAATTGGGGTTAAAAAAAACAATTAAAATGCTGATATGACTGACTTCTAATATGGTTGCCAAACTGCAAGATGCCCATTTAAATTTAAATTTTAGGTAAACAAATAACTTTTTAATATACTTATATCCCAAATATTGCATGAAATATACTTACACTGAAAAAAAGTATTTGTCGTTTATCTGAAAGTCAAACTTAACCAGGCGTCCTGTATTTTTGTTTGCTAAATCTTAACACCTTACTTCCTAAGGAAGTATATAGATTTTTCTAAATTTCTTTGACTGTGGGACTTATTTTTTTTCCACAAAGCATCCTGTATGGGTGTCGCACAGAATTTGATTTAGGAGAAGCTACAGTAACCCATGTTTCAATAATTTAATAATAATTCAGGACTCCACTCCTTGTCCAGTCTCTTCACTCCATGTATAGTTTTCTTAGCCACTTCCCTATGGAATGAAAACATTTGCATTTAAGAAAGAGCTATGGAGTAGGGGATGGGCAAAACCTACCTAATGGGTACATTGAACACTACCTGGGTGACAGGCACACTTGTAACCATGAGCCAAGCATTATGATAGTGATCTATGTAAGCAAAAAAAATAAATAAATAAAAAGTAAAAAGAAAGATCTAGAAGAATGAGGAAGGAGACTCTTGACATGCAAAAGGTTATTACCTAAAAATAGAAATTGATGACTTGAGAGCAATACAAACAAAAATTGGGGATTTTCTCATATATTTGTTCCTAAATTGGTGAACATGACTAAGGCTGATGAAAAATTAATACTTCCAAGAACAGGGACAATTATACTCTTAAAAAATAATACCTTTTGAGCAATGATAATGTTCATAACTCTTCACTTTGCATAACACTGATAGCAGAGACCCACCAGCCACTTCACAGACCATGATCTGGCATGTCAAAAAGATTCCCTACAGGCTATTTGCACATTTCATTTAAACCATCCTATGAACTAAAAGCGTGCCTCTCTGTGTGTACATATAACAAAAACTATAAGAGACCTTTCCAAAGTTGTCACTAAGACAGATATTTGTTTAAAATAACACACTACGTGAAAGTTTCCTTTCTCTGATATTTTTTTCTATGTTACTGAGACTACCTAATATCACATCTGGAAATGGAAATGTCTGCAAGAAATGTCATTCATTGTAGAAGGCAAGAAGCAGAAACCTGAGATAAATATGCCTCTGTCAAACGGAAGCAGGCAAAATTACTAAAGGAAAGAAAACAGACATCTCTGGTGCTCTTTCAGATAATAATTTATAAATGCCAAAGCTATCATCAAATAAATAATAAAATAGATGTGTAATCCAGTTATACACACAGAATTTCAATGCAAAAGGAAGAATATAGAATAATTAAAGTATAAGAAAAAATACATTCTTTAGTGTTTGAATTTTCTATTTGGTTAGTAAACTCTCCTTGGTAGACATTGAGGTGGTCTCTATGATTCTTGAATACTCTAGAAGCTCTTTGATGCTAAAAGAAGAATGACATAGCTGGTTAGATCCAGCCATGTGACAGGAGCTTAAGAAGTACCTGCCATAAGAACTATAAATTCTAGAAGATCCTGTTCCCTCAACTTCCTTCTTTGCCCTCTAGGCTCTGTATTCTGGTCATCACCTGCTTCCACCTACGTCCTTAAATTTACTGCTTTGGCTCCTCTTGACATGGTATTGCTGGGGATTTTTTAATGTGATTACAGATAGAGACAACTAGTAAGCAAGCCTTTCATGGCTATTTTTTTTTTTTTTTTGCTTTGGAAAGATGTACTCTATTTGTTTATATTTTAATGTTCCTCTGTCATCATAGAATATTAGGTGCTTCATTCTTTCATTAATTACCACTCAGGAGGAGAAATAAAATTATTTGAAAAATCAAAATCTTGTGTAGAGGGCCAATTAAATTTTAGCAAAGAACTCTCAAAAGTGGAGATGTAAGGCACTATGCTTCTAAGAGTCAGAGGAAAGGAAGACATCTATTAATGTTGCACTTTGTACAAAATTTTCTAACAGACAACAAGGTCTAAGAGGGTAGGAATTATGTCTGCATTCATCACCATTGGCAACATACTTGATACAAAGACACCCAATAAAATTTGTTACATGAATGAATGACATGACATGACATAACATGAAACCTGAAATGCTTTCTTATAACAAAGTAGACTTAAACAAACTGGTTCTTTTAAAAAAAGTTTTAATATATTTGAGTAATTATTGGTTACTTAATGAGTTGTCTAGGTTGTGAATCAGCAATGAACTATTTTGCGCTTGAACTCTTTCACTGTTCCCAACTTTCTATCTACTTCTAGATGGGCATTTCTAACAGAAAACACAAAGGCATAAATTTTCTCAACATGATCTTACACCAATCAAACTGGCTTGAAACTTTTTATTCTGGAATACCTTCAAGCAAACGATTACTAAGAGTATTATTCAATTTTTCAAATATAACTCCACAATTTACCATAATCAGTATCTTTAGTCTTTTATAATATTGAAAAGGTTTTTACTAACATGCTTACTTATGCACTAAAATATGTGCATGTTTGTTATTTGTAGGAATATTTAACAGAATGGCATTGAGTGTTGAAATTAATGTACATTGTTAATTACTGTTACTTTGGCTGATCTATGCCAAGATTTCCTTACTCAGTTTTAGCATTATCACTTTTGTGTAAAACATTAAAGTATCACTTTATGTGAGGGATTCCACTGCATAAATATGAACTGTGATACTGAGGTTGCTATCAGAAAAAACAATTCTTTATGCTCGGTGGAAATCAGTAATCGTTATTAATGTAAGAAGATCTTAAGGCTATTTCTAAACCATTAAAAATAGCTTTTAGTGTTTCAGTGTACCATCTATTTTCATTTGTGGGAAAAAATTCTGGTAAATGTCACATCTATTTTGGTGAATTTGAGGGAATATGAAAGTAAAACTTTGAGTTGCAGAGAAAGCAGCTCTCTAAAATACCTCTTGAGCAGTAAGTAGTTCTCAAACTTAGATGCACATTGAAATAATCTGGATAGCTTAAAAAATACAGGGATACCTGGATTTCCTGCCTGAAGATTCTGATTTAATTGGTTTTGGATGTGGCCTGGACACTGAGATTTTTCAGAGCTCTCTAGCTTATTCTCATGGGTAGCCAAGACTGAAAATCCTTGATTTAGAATAAAGATTAAAGTGAATGAACACCTGTGTTAAATGCGGTAAAAGACAACTTGAACTTGTTAAAGGGTCAAAGACTTAGGCAGCCAATGATGTTCAGTAAATACGGGGGTGGTGAGGAGGGCAGTTTCTGAAAAAGGGTACAAGGAAATCTAAGATTGAAAAAAAAGAAACCTTAGCTGCATGGAAATATAGTGATTACATTAAAGCAAATCTTTCTCTGTATTTTAAATAACCACAACTATTGGCTTGAATAGGCATTATTGTTTTGATAAATTCTTCTTTTAAAAAAGAAGCAGTATTGAGTAAACTATTTCCTTGACACATTTTTTTAAAATTTAATTTCATTCATTTTTCTTTTTATAAATTTCAGAATATTATGGGGGTACAACGTTTTGGTTACATTAATTGCTTTTTTACAGTTTGAGTCAAAGTTATTGTACCCATTAGGTGTGAATTTACCCATGCCCTCTTCCATCCTCCCACCTGCTTGATTTCCAAGGAGTATTCTTTCCAACAGATGAGAGTATTGTTCTCAGCCCTGGGAATAAGGCAGTCTCTTATTTGCCTGTTCCATTCAGAATTATCTTATTGCTTACATCTGGGTAATTGGTTCAGGTAATTGATGGTTTAAAAATTGCCCATCAAATTTCCTTGATTAAAATGATGAATTTATTCTGATCAGCTGAAAGAAAGGAGCAAAAAACACCATGTGTACTCACCATTAAATTCGAACTAACTGACCTTTGTCACATTTAATCTTAAGTGGCAGAATGAATAACATCTCTTTTGCCCCCAAGATGTCCATATCCTAATCCCTGGAACCTGTGAACATGTTACTTTACATGGCAAAAGGGACTTTGCCAATGTGATTCAGTTAAGGATTTTAAGATATGAAGATTCTCTAGGATTATCTGGGTGGGCCAAATGTAATGTCTTTGTAAGAGGGAGGCAGGAAGGTCAAAGTGAGAGAAAGGACACGTGATAGCAGAAGCAGAGATTGGAGTGATGTGCTGTGAAGATGGAGGAAGTACCACAAGCCAAAGAATGCGGAAGGCCTCTAGAAACTGAGAAAGGTAAGGGAATGGATTCTCCTCTGGAGCCTTTGAAAAGAAGGCAGCTCTACTGACACCTTGACTTTAGTGCTGCAAGACTCAATTTGGACTTCTGATCTCCAAACGTGTAAGATAATAAATTTGTGTTGTTTTAAGCTAGTAAGTTTGTGGTATTTCTACAGCCATAACTGGAAGCTAATGTGCCATACCTTTAGAAAGACTAGCTCTTTAGACCACAAAGCTATCTCCATACCTCCAAAATAGCATCCATCTACTTTGTAGCTAATAACTGAATTCCAGACATAATGCTTAGGAGGAAATAGATAATGGAGTGCTACCTCAGCCAGGCAACCCTATAAAATGCTGGCAAAAGTTGAAACATCCAAGTCGTTGTAAAAATGCTCAGAACCTGGATTTAATGGAACTATCTAGTATAAAATGCACCTGGAAACAAATTCTGAATCATTTCAGTTAACTTACTAGCCTTGCCAAATCTCTTGCAGGTATTCAGACCATATCAGAAGAATGCTACACTAGTGTCTCTAACTTGGCTTTACAGCTGAATCCCTGAAGGGGCTTTTAAATATCTCAATGCCTGGGCCACACCCCAGACAAATTAAATCTGGAACTCTAGGGGTAGGACTGAGCAATCTGTTTTAACAAGTCCTCCCTAGTAGTGGTTCTCAATACTAATGTCTGTACTAATCACTTCACTGGACCTTGTTAGAAATACCCAAGTTTCCATATTTCTAACAAGCATCTAGGTTATGCCAATGACAATGACTTTGAATAGCAAGGCTGTGTCTATTTTTTTTTCTTTCTCTGTGAACCCTTCCTTGGTTAACCAGCAATCCAGGAAGTATTTAAATGGGAGGCTTATGGATCATGGTATTAGAGTTGCTGGTGGAAAGGCAGGCATCACTGTTTTTAGCTCTGTATTTCTTTTGGTTTATTTTGTGTATGGCCTAATCTTACAAACAACAGTTTTTAGCTACCAAATATTCATTACAGCTAAAATGCAAGAAGCAACAAAGTGGTTTTTAAAAATCTTACTTGATAATAGGGTATATAGCAGTGAATAATCTCCAACATATTTTCCCATTCACTTGATTCTCTCTCCCTCAGTATACTGGAGAGTGTTTTATCAATAAAACAACATCATTCATTGAATTCCAAGTGACAATACATAATACAGGAAACGAAAAGCTTATACAGAAATTGGAAGACTGGGGAAGCTGCTGTCTGATTTTCTGACATCAAGAAGTGTCTAATGTAAGGGAAGACATGGCTGTTCTTCTCAGGTGCCTGGGGAGTTCATGTGTGTGATTCTCTGGAGTCTGCTGAAAATCAGTGAAATCCAGGAACCTCAGGAGGGCTTCCCCTCAATATCAGCTTCCTGTAGTACTAAAGCACCACTATTCCACTCTCATTTACTCTTCACCCATGTTTCCCTTGGCTGTTGCAGCTACATAGAGTTAGCCCATATGGAGAAACAGAAGAAGAAGAAGATGTGATGCTTCTCCTGCAGGCTTTCCCAGTTTAATGTAGGAGTCAGACATATACAAGCAACTATTCCAGACAGGCTTACAGTTCACTCCTTGATATGGCTAATTTTAAGTGTCAACTTGACTGGGCTAAGGAATGCCTAGATAGCTGGTAAAACATTATTTCTGGATGTGTCTGTGAAAGCATTTCTGGAAGAGTTTAGCATTTGAATTGATAAACTGAATGATGAAGATCTGCCCTCAACCAACATAGGCAGACATCCATCTATTGTTGAGGGCCTGAAAAAGAATAAAAAGGCAGAGAATGGAAGGCCGAATTCTCTCTTTGTGCTGGGACATCTATCTTCTGCTGCCTTTGGATATCAGAGTCTTAGTTCTTGGGTTTTGAAACTCCAGAACTTAGACCAGTGGCCCACCTCTTCAGTTTGCAGACAGCAGATCTTGGGCCTTCTCAGTCTCCATAATGGCGTGGGTCAATTCTCAATTCCCACAATATCCTCATATCTCTTCCTTTATTTCTGTCTTTCCTATTGATTCTATTTTTCTGAAGAACCGGACTAATTCACCCCTGTTATACTCAAGCTCAAAGGCTTAAAAAGCTATGCATGTCCAAAGAATGCATCAGGCATTATTTAGGGCAACTGATCTTATTCACATTTGGATAATTTGAGATCTTATGGAAAACCTTGCATTTCATCAGCCCATCTACTACCATCTCCTATT
This sequence comes from Cheirogaleus major, assembly GCA_963574435.1. Lineage (NCBI taxonomy): Eukaryota > Metazoa > Chordata > Mammalia > Primates > Cheirogaleidae > Cheirogaleus > Cheirogaleus major. Next base: position 13,740 of record CAUYPO010039947.1, on the reverse strand, counting down.
TCTTTAGGAGTACAGGAAAATGAGCTCATCAAAAATACTGAAACGAACAGAAAACAAAGAAACCAAAAAAAGTGTTTACGCTGAGGCAAAGACTTAAATTTACAGCTTTGCTCCAGCATCTCATCTTAGTCAAGATTAAGTCATTCACTGTCAGTGCCCAGAGTACCTACAAATAGAGCAGGGACCATGCAGCTGTGGACCATTCATGTATGAGTTTTTGTTTTGCTCAATATGTATGTACTGAATATTTATAAAAATAATAATAGCTACCACTATTTAGTTATTGCCTGTTACCTACATTACTTACTTCATTTTAAACCTCACAAACACTATAAAAATTATATTTAGACCCATTTTACTATACCTTCATAAACACTGAGATATGAAATTTCCACCTTAATGACAGGTCCGGGAGTACAGGGTACAATTTCTAGGTGCTGAGTACAAAGGAAACACACGATGTTCCCAGTCCTGAGTTTACAGACTAATTTCTTTAAAGTGTCTGAGTATTTTATTAATATAATTTCTTCAGGAATTTCCTTCAAACATAGTAGTAAGAAATCATTTAATATTAATAATTTTGGAAAGCTTATAATAATAAAATCGCCTTTGGTTTCAATAATATTTGAAAATGAATGAATGTGCTATTGCAGCTACTACATTTTAACATAACACTGGCTGCCACCAATTCTGTAAGTTAAGAACCCATTGGAATAACTCTGCAGCTGAGCCCATGTCCTACATTTAGAAAATCACAGCAAGGTAATTAGTCCTGAAGGTAGCATTGTCATATGGAATTTACCTGCACAAAGTGACCAGTCTCATCAAATATGCTTGATTGCTCAGGAAATGTCCATAAGGCAGAACTGAGTGGCAAGTTGATGTCTGTTACTCAACTGTACATTTAATACCTCCATCCTCTAAGAAGCAACCACTATAGCTTAGATAATTACTGATCCTATAAAACTCTTACAGAGTTTATGAAGCTAAATCTTTGCATTGTAAACCTAATTTTGATTCATCTGCTGTCATATGAATTTGTCACCAATTGACTGAATGAATCTTTGGGGAGTAATATGAGGGGCAGCTATTCAGGTAACATCTATTTACATAATTCCCACTTGAGGTTGAGTATGAGGTCGTATTCTCATAAACAACAGCAGAAATAAGGTTTATTGACATTTTCCTATCGGTTTTGTTCTTGTTGTTATTTTTAGTCTTTGTTCCTTTATTTGGTTGCTTTTGCTATAATTTCACTTTGTATCACTGGACACCAAAGCTATCAATTAAGAAGCAAAAAAAAATCAATTACAGAAATCTGATTTGTTTTCCCAATATGTCTTCAACAGTTTGTGCATAGAGAGATCTTTATATGGTGTAAATGCTATCCATTTTATGAGTGTGCCAAAGTTTTGCTATGCTACAGTTCTCTCTTACCTTCTAAGGGGGCACGTTCACTCTTCAGTAAACAACAATATCCTGCATTTGGTTCCAGTTTGGTTTCATAGCACTCGCATGTGCTATTTTATGTAATAGATATGTAGTCATCAGGATAATTTAATCTAGGCTGAACTATGTTAACCCCAAAATCTCAATCATTTTAACAAAACAAAAGCTTATTTCTTGTTTGTTTACCTTAAGTCTGCTGCTGATTAGGAAGATCCCTCCTCCATCCAGCGACTCAGGGATCTACATTTGTTCAATCTGTGATGCCACTAAGAATCTAAATCATTTAATCACACTCAACCTGGATACTGAGAACTGAGCCACACCTCTCTACACTAACATGACTTTGATATTCCACTGTCTTCATTAGCATTTTTTGGATTGACAGGTTGGATAAAAAACATAACTTTCATATCTGCTGTCTCCAAGAAATCCATTTAAGTTATAAAGAGTCTCATAGACTCAAAGGTAAAGTAATGAAAAAAATATTCCACACAAATGGAAATCAAAAGTGAGCAAGAGTACATATTCTTTTGTTAGATAAAATAGACTTTAAATCAACAACAGTAAAAAACTCATTAGCATTTTTTGCCCTAAGAGTCTTTGAATCCTTTGCCTCAAAATCTTTACTTTGCGGTTTCCACCAATCCTAGACTGTTGTGTCGTGATTGTGAGGAGGTCTCGCCCATGGAGCTGAACAATAAACTCAGCATTATCTTATCCACAGGGATATTGGTGATAAGCAGGAAGTCAGCTTTTCCACAGAACGATCTTAATGCAAGGTCTGTCCAGAAAGTATTCAGCCATTGTTAATATGAGAATGGTTTGCTTGACATGGATGTAACCTGGCAGCCAAGGCAAGTGGACTAGGATGTGCATGCATGAACAATGATGACTTCCCTGCACTAGTCAGGGGGCCGCTAGACACTGTTGAGCAAGCATGTGTACTGTGTGGCCATGGCATTCAAAATGACTGAGCCAGTAGAGCAATAAATCTGCATCACATCTTGTGTTAAGTTTGAGCATTCCTCTGCAGAAACCATTTGGATGATGCAGAAGGCTTTCAGGGATGATGCAATGAGTGCGCAGCAAACAAAAGTGTGGCACAAATGCTTCAAAGATGCTGGGGAATCTGTTGAAAGTGATCCACGTTCTGGAAGTCCTGAAACAAGCAGAACATCTGAGAATGTGGAACGTGTACAGGTTAAGTTAAGACACGCTGGGAGAACTGTGTGAGGTCCTAGGGTACCTACTTTGAAGGAAACTGAGGCGTTATTGTCCTATGTACACCGTTTCTTGTATCTTGTATCTTCTTCAGTAAATATCTCTATTTTTCCTATTACACGGCCAAATACTTTCTGGAAAGTCCTCGTACATTGCTTCCATGGTGGGAAAGGGAGAAATCAAGAAGGCAAGCTGGCCTTTTAAGTGCTTTAGGTGGAAGTGATATATTATTTTCACTCACATTGCATTTGCCAGAATTTAGCCGTACCTTTCCTACAAAGTATGCTAGAAAATACTGCCTACCTAGTGTTCTGGAAGAGGCAGAGGTGTAGAGAACACACAGCATTGTTTCTGCCTCAATGAGATCACAATGTAGTAATAAAAGCTAACATTTACATGACACAGAAAATGTGCCAGGCACTGGTCTAACTCCTTTATATTTTCTAATTTATTTAATTGTCACAACAACCCAATGAGGTAGGTATTTTATTATCCCCAATTTTCAGAATATGACTTTCCCAAGGTCACACAGGTCAGCAAGTAGTACAACCTGTATACAGAGTCTGTGGTGTTACCTCTAGGCTGTGCTGCCTCATTTAACATAGGAAAGAGTTCCAGTGCACATTTCACATGCATGGTGTTATTCTTAACAACAAACAAAAAACTATTCATATATTATATTAAATACATCATTACTATATCTTATTGTATTTAATGTCTCTATTCAAATTTTTGTGTAAGCTGCATTAAATTTTCTTCTAAGTAATTTGTATTTAGTTTTTAAGTTAATATTTTTAATTGACAAATCAGAACTGTATACAAGAGATACAAGTGATGTTTTGATATATATATGCATACACACAATGTGGAATGATTACACCAAGCTAACATTCATCAACTCACTTACCCAGCATTTTTTATGATGAGACATTTGAAATTTAGTCTCTTAGTTATTTTGGCATACATTTATTTACTATTTAACTTATTTTACTTCATAAAAAGCTAATGCAGTTATCATTTAGTGTTTCTCAAAATATCCAGCTCATTGCTGGTATCAGACAAATGTTAACTAACAATAACTCTGAAGTAATTTACTACTATTATTCTTTTTATATTTGATGGTGGAAGGGTAATTTCTTTTCAACCAATGGAACATGAGACATCATATCCCTAAATATTCAGATAGCTTCTCCTTGAGATAAGTGTGACCATTCTGTCTTTTAGGAAGTCCTTCTTCAAATGTTTTGAAAGGCCAATCGTTTTATTTACAAGTCTCAGGGAGAAAAACAGCCTTGAGAATTAGTTTTCTCTGTAGTAGAGGATTACAGAATTTAGTATTTCAAAGGGACTTCTATGAAATTACCTAAGCAGCTCTTTAGATTGAAGTTTATAACAGAGTCTCTGTGGAGTGAGAAAGTTTTCATTTTCCCCAACCAACTGGAAATCCAAGCTGCAAAATACAATAACAGATGTGAAGAGCCACTGGAGATCATCTTTGGACTTACCAGAATTCATGTGTCTCCATGCTAAATCTGCCTGTTAGTAAATTCAAGACCAGTTGTCCTACAGTTGAAGAAGCTTAAGATGCTATCAGAAATGAGTGCACCATGGAGGATTCATTGGAAAAAATACTGCATTTAATTAAGTATTCAGTTATCTAAGCCTCCCACTCACACAGTAAAAGTGGTTTTTGGAAGCTACAATGTCTCACCCTACAATTGGGTTGTAGTTAGAAAAGTAAATGAAGTCCAAATGCTGTTTGGACAGAAGAAAAGATTAAGGCCTTAGTTATTAAGCACACTGAAACATTTGTCACTCGAGAGAAGGTAAAGCAAAACACACAGGTGAGTATCAATACAAATGGCAAATTGGTGATCAAGATGGGATGAACAGGCTAAACAGAGACTTTGTCCCTTGAATGTATTTTTTTTCTAATAGTGCTTACAGGCAGATAATGGAAACTCTGGATAAATAGAAGTGGTGTTGAAGTATTGCAAAATTTTAGAGTTTTCTAAAACATGGGTATTCTGGTTCATATTTTGAGACAAGGATACCGGCTTTGCAATGAACTATGTATCTGAACTCAGAAACAGGATTTAACAAATAAGCACTTTCATCTTTGGTTTCCTGTTTTCTTCATTTTAAAAATATGTTCTGATTTTCTGGTCTATAGAAAATCCACACTTTGTAAATACCATATCATTTACCATTTGGCAGTATTTTTTTCTTGGCTATTGGTGTTACCTTCATGGTCAATCAGTAGTTGTATAAATTTTCTATAAGAACAGGAAGACTGCATTTGTTTTCTTCTTAAAAGCAAAATGTCAGACATTTGGTACCTATCTAAATTCATCCTTATGCAAATCAGAGGTTTTCCCAATATTAAACTTTTGCAATCCCATACAAGAAAGGACACAGATGATGTCTACATCTTGGTTTGTCTTTCTCACTTATCCCTTTTAACTATGTTCTTTTGTCATAGTGTGACAGAGAGTTTCAAATTTTCCTGACATTGGTGATGGTGACAATTGGCCATTGTGAGCCAAACTGATTAAAGCTTTAAATCGTGTCTGATTTTCCAGTCTGTGAAATAATACAAATAATCAGATGCAGAAATTAGTGCATTATCATCAGAAAAAAAATCTCTAAACACAAACACACAATTTATTCTAATGAAATATTTTTGTCAATGCCCTCTTTTTGGGTGCCTGCAATAGATACTCCAATGCAGTGATTCTCAAAATTAAGTGTACATCAGAATCACCTGGAGGGCTTGTTATGCTATAGATTACGCTGTCCCAGCTCAAGAATTGATTCAGATCTGGGTTAACTCTTAAGAATTTGCATTTTTAACAAGTTCCCAGGTGATACTAATGCTGCTTATCTAGGTAGGAAACTCTGAGAGCTATTGCTCTGTATCAATACTCCCAGGCAGGGTGAGGAACCTGCAGCCTTGAACCTGTAGATTCCCAACCCCTATTCAGGCTCAGTTTCAACTATATTGTGGGCCAGTTTTTTCTCTCTGCTGATTCCTACCCTACTTCCTTATATCTCCCAAGACAGATTCACAATAAATTTTTACACACAAAAAAAAACCCTTTCTGTTTCAGAGTCTATTTCAGTGGAATCCATTATAAGACAGTGTCAAATAATATTTTGCTCCAAAATTATTTGAATTGTTGCTCTAGGTAAATAGAGTCCAAGTGTCCCAGGAGACACATTGACCCTTGTGCTTTCTACCATCATGGAAAATGATGTCTTTAACCCACTGGTCTGAGAAACATATCACTCAACTGTCTTATCAGGTTCTGTGCTACACCCCAGAACTCCACTTATGCATTAAGAAAAGACTTAATGTAAAAATAAATCATGCAAAAGAATTTTTACATTATTTCAAAGTACAACTTTCCCTACTCAAATAGTCTTTCTGTTTGTGATAAGTTGACGGTTAAGAAGTATTTTAGCCTAGAATTTCCTACCAGTTAACTCAGAACTCAAAACTACTGGTAATGTTGACCAAAAAAAGAAAAAAAAAAGAATAAAAAGAAAAAGCTGACTATTCTAAGACACAAAACCCATTATTAGCCTTTTGCTGATCTTATTGTTTCTTTTTATACTAATATATTTTACAGTAATAAAATATTTTAATTGTTGGAATAAATATGGTAATGAGGAAAGAAAGATAAGGTTATAGGAAAAAGATAATACTTTTTGTAAATAAAAACATTATATAAAATACAGATAATCTATTCAATATTACAGTCTTTCCTGGTTTACATCTTTTAAAGCTATTTTGGATTTTCTTTGTGTATAACTCAGATTAACTGAAAACATACTGTTCCTAGATGGAAACTGGAAATATCTGAGGAGAAAAAGTCAAAGAACAGGAATGCAGAAGACAAGAAAGTCAACAAACAGAGACTTGAGGTCGATTACTTATTTTGCCTTACCCTATTTGCTTTTGTGGGGCCTTACATTAAATAACTACGGAGCAACTGGTGTCTGTTATGAACTAAATGTCAGCAACTCATACGATTCTGCTCTGTTAGGATATAGGGCTCTCTCCATTCATCACATCTCTGGGCAAATGTGCTTTGTCAAATGCACATACCAAGAAGGAGGAGGGCAAAATCATGACGGAGTTTCAGATGTGATTCTGGATGCCATTTCAGCTAAGTGAAGTACTTTCTTTCATACCTGGCAGCCCTATGTCTCTGCATGCCATTAGCTAAGATTGTATAATTCATGATAGCTGGCACTCCATAGAATGGCTCCATCAGGGTAAATGGAAGCAGGCAAGATGCTCTGTGTGATTCAGAGAAGACATTGCACAGGAGAAAGGCAAATATTAGGCTCGGTCCTATTCACTGGGCCATGATGACTGTCCCAGTGCTGGCAATGACTGACCAGGGGGAGGGATCCAGGCATAGAGTGATTCAGAACAGAAGACTACCATGACCAGAAGTATGAGATATGTGACTACAAGACTTACATCTCCCTCACTGTCCTGCCAGTGCAGGAAGCAAAGCACTTGTGACCCATTAGAGGCATTGAAACTGAGAGCAAGTGTCATGTCTCAAATAAGAGGATATGTACTTGGTGTATACACCCATCAAAGGACAAGTCATCTTAAACTGAATACAATATTTCATAGATTACTTCAACATCCAGATGATATTTGTTGAGAACCAATTATTCACTAGGATCTTCAAAAAGAGAAAGTCTGCTTTTAAGGGGCTAATAACTCAGCAAGGGAAAAAAAGATAAGAACAAAATAATCATATTACAAGGCAGAACTGGGTAAGAAAATCACAAGAGTGAAGAAGTTAAAATGAGGACAAAACCATCGCAAGAAAAGAACAGTTACATCTTGTAGGTAATGCCTAATTGCTAGTTCTAACCATTCATTAGTTATAGGCTACGCACATATACATGCATGCAACACATATTCACCGAGTATTTAGCACAGTCAGGATGCTTCCTGAGTGAGAAGAATGATAAAAGGAAACCCAACTCATCCTTTTTATAAGAAAGCTACTCTTGTGATAATGGCATTAATCTATTCATGAGAGTAGAGCCTATGGCATAATCAACTCTTAAAGGTTCCACCTCTTAATATTGTTACAATGGTAATTAAATTTCAACATGAGTTTGGGAGAGGACCATAGCATTCTACTCCTCATCCCCCAAAACCCCAAAACTCATGTCCATCTCACATACAATATACATTCATTCTATCCCAATAGCCCCCAAAGTCTTAACTCCTTCAAGCACCAACTCAGAAGCCCAAAGTCTCATTTAAGTCCGATATGGGTGAGACTCAATGCATGATTCATTCTGAGGCAAATTCCCCTCCAGCTGTGAGCCTGTGAAATTAAACAAGTTATCTATTTCCCAAATATAGTGGTGGGGCAGGAACAGGATAGACATTCCCATTCCAAAAGGGAGCAACAAGAAAGAAAGGAATAACAGGTCCGAAGGATGTCCACAACATAACAGAACGAATAGCCTTAAATCTGAAGACTACAGAGAAATAGTCCTTGACTCCATTTCCTGCCTTGTGAACATGCTGGGGCAAGGGTTGGGCCCCCAAAGCCTCAGACAGTCCCTCCCCTATGGCTTTTTGGAACTCAGCCCACACAGCAGCTCTACCAAGCTGGCATTGCACATTGGGAACTAGAATTCTGGAGTTTGGGGGCTGGGCATATTCTCCTGGCTCCTGTAGGCATTGCCCTAGTGGGAACTGTCTGCAATGGGCTCCTTGCAAGAAACCTCTGCCTAAGCCCCAGGCTGTCCATGATAGTCTTTAACATGGAGATGGAGGAAGCCATAACCCCAGAGCTCTTGCATTCTGCATGCATGCAGACTTAATGCCAAGTGGACAACACTAAATTCTGCTGCTTGCACCTTCCAGACCAGCACTTAAACTGCAACCTGGGCCCACCTGAGTCATGACTGTAATGACCAAAATGCCCTGTGAAGGAATGCAGGGAGCAGAAATTTAAGATCACCCTGGGCATCAAGCCCCAAGGTCCTAAGGGCACCCTGGGCCTTTCTTTTGACATATTGTCTTCCCTCAGGCCTCAGTACTTAGGGAACTGTGATGGGAGAAGTGGCACCAGTGAACTCCAAAGTGCCTTCGGGGTTAAACTGACTAATAGCCTCCGGCTTTATTCTCTCCTTATCAAATGTTGTCTTGGTCATGCCCTTGGTTTGCTTTCCTGAAAATTCTCTTTCATTTTCTACCATACAGCCAAGGCTGAGAATCTTTCAAATCCCTAAGTTCTGGTTCTTTTTTATCTTTTTAATTTTTTTTTATTGAGGTAAAACATACATATATAATTTACTATCTTTACTATTTTTAAGTATACAGTTCAGTGATAACACAGGCAGGCACCAGGTTACAGACAAGATACGTTCCTGAGAACGTCTTTAGGTTGGATTTGTGTGTAACTCGGATCCCTGATGAACAGTGAATATATGGTAATAATAATAATAACAACAACACTATAATGGCTCCTATGTGGTAATAAGACAGTGCAATACTATAATAGTAATGATGATGATACCCCTGTATTGTATAATAAGTTACAGCCTCCCCAGCCTCTGGTAATCACCAATCCAATCTCTGTCTTCGTGAGATCCACTTTTTTACCTCCCACATACGAATCAGAACATGCAATATGTGTCTTTCTGTACTTGGCTCATCTCCCCTAATACAATGTCCTTCAGTTCTATCCACGTTGCTGCCAATGACAGAATTTCGTTCTTTTTTATAGCTGAATAATATTCCATTGTGTATATATACTATATTTTCTTTATTTATTCATCCATCGGTGGGGACTTAGATTGATTCCATATTTTGGCTATTGTGAATAGCGCTGCAATAAACTAGGGAGTGTAGATTTCTCTTTGATATGTTGATTTTCTTTCTTTTGGACATATACCCTGTAGTGAAATTACTTGACCATAGGGATGTTCTGTTTAGTTTTTCGAGGAACCTCCATGCTGTTGTCCATAGTGGCTGTACTAATTTACATTCCCACCAACATTGTATGAGGATTCCCCTTTCTCCACATCCTTACCAGCATCTGTTATCACCTGTCTTTTTTATACAGGCCATTTTAACTGAGATGTGGTTCCCTTTTAATTATACATTTCATCTTTAAATCATTTACCTTTTCCCGTGTCTTACCATGTGCAGTTTAAGGAAGCCATTCAGCACGCTGAATATTTTGCTGCTTGCACATTCACTCCAACAGATACCCTAGTTCATTGCCCTTAAATTCTGCTTTCCACAAAGCCCTTGGGCATGGATACAATTCAGCCAAGTTCTTTGCCACTTAACAAGATGACCTTTAATCCAATTTCCAATACTATGTTTCTCATTTTTGCCTGAAACATCATCAGAATTGCCTTTACCAACCATATTTCTACCAACATTCTGATTACAACCACTTAGGTACTTGCTGTGGAGTTTCAGGTTTTTCGTAAATTCCTCCCTTTCTTCTGAGCCCTACCAGAATCACGTTTAACATTCTGCTCATGGCAATCTAGGATTTTTCTACCCTGCATCTCCAAATTCTTCCAGCCTCTACTCATTATCCAGTTCCAAAGCTGCTTCTACATTTTCAGGTAATGTTATAGCAATACCTTACTTCTCTGCTACTGATTTTCTTTCTTAGTTTGTTTAAGCTGCTATAACAGATACCTGAGACTGGGTAATTTATAATGAAGAGAAATTTATTTCTTACAGTTCTGGAGACTGGGAAGCCCAAGATCAAGGGCTTCCTGCTGCATCATTCCATGGTGTAAGGTGGAAGGGTCAAGAGAGTGAGAGAGATAAAAGGGGCCCAACTCATCCTTTTATAAGAAGGATAAGTACTCCCGTGATAGCAACATTAATCTATTTATGAGGGAAGGGCCCTCATGGCTTAAATTACCTCTTAAAGTTTCCATCTAATGGCAATTAAATTTCAACATGAGTTTGGGAGGGGACAGTCAAACTACAGCAGTAGTGTAGTAGCATGGCATTCTCCTGCCAACATTTCAAAATTGTTGCTAAATGATGATATCTGACAGACAATCTTCTCATTCTGAGGTCTGCTTTCTTGCCATGATGCTACCAGTTTCTCTGAAGTTCTATAAGCAACGTCAAGTTTCCAGAATTTCCACTTTACTGGCAAGTATTCTCAAACCAGCAGTCTTCGCAACTGACCCAAGGATTCCTCCTCAAATCAGAAGAGATCAAAATTTTCCCAGGGGGGTTTCTGGGACAGACAGGAAGTTGTTATTAACTAAACGACTCACATGCTGAATCACAAAACAAAAACCATTTGGAGAAAGATCACCCCTCTTGGCTGCAACTGCAGAGTGTGTTTCCAGTTAAGTCAACACCCTGAGGCCCCTTTGAGAAGAAGCCAACATTGGCCATCATCATAGTAGCATCACGGAGGGCTGAATGATAATGGCACACAATCCAGGGATCCCTTCTTAGTTTTGTCCTTGAAGCTCCCAGGGATATATTCTCCGGGAAATCCCAGACAGAGACTAGGGAATTTTCTATGTGCCAGGAACGCAGATTGTCCATCCAAGCTTCAAGGAAAGGTCAGCAATTCTCACAGGAATGGCATTTGGAACACCCCTCCCAGCAACTAGACAGACAATTATTTCATTTTCTTTCCTCTTCCTAATAATTTGCACATGAATTTTTACCATCCTGAAGATGGCTATTTATTTGTGCTCGGGCCTGCTGGAGAGGAGTGCTCTAATAGTGACTTAGAAATCTGTGTTATTGTCACAGCAACCTTAGTTTCCTAGTGGATCAGGTCCAGTCCTCAGGGGGTAAAAGCCCTTGACTGCAAGCTTCTCAAGTGCAAGGGGCATGTCTGCTTAATGCTTGCACCCAGCAGAGTACCTCACACCTAGTAGGTATGAAATCAAGACAGCAATAATAAGGTAACTTGCTTCTGCTATCACAGCCCAATTCTCACTTCATTTACATCCCTGGCTAGGGCTCTTCCTAATGCCTTAGAGCTGTATGTCCTACGAACTGGATTGTCTTGACACGTGCTCAGTTTTGGCCCAGACATTGACATTGTTGGCTTTTATGCTATCGCAGACTCCATTTAAAGGTATATGCTTTTGGTAAGTCAAATTATTTTAACTATATTCAAATCGCTTCAAACATCTATCTTTGAGCGCCACAGATGTCTTTTGCTTCTTTTTCAGCTCTTTGCCCCAAATTAAAATGGTTTTCTCCACGCTTAATCATCACAAGTGTCTACTAGCCTGATACAGACAGGCTCAGGACGAATCTACATTTGGAGATTCAGCTGGTCTTCAAAGGAGGAGCAAGCCAGGGAGGGAGGGCAAAAAGAGTTGTGTTTTCTCCCCTCTCTCCATAGAGCAGGGACCTTTACAATGCACCACAGTGTGTGAACAGAGCTGCGTGCTGTGATGCCATTTAGCCATAATGGATGACTTGTGCTGCCCAGACTTAACAGGCCAGTGAGCAACATCAGGCTGCAGATGGAGTGCTCTGAGACTGCCATGCATTAAAAAAAGATAAAAAATAAAATTGTCTGTGGCTATTGTCGACGTATTTACCCCTTGTTTAGAGATCCCCATGGCAACGAAAAGCTGTTCCCACTAGTGAAGATGAGAAATCTGCACTGTAGACGCATGTGCTATTTGTCCAGGAAATGAACCCTATCTGCATGCAACTACTCCCTCTTGTGACAACTTGGTGCATGGCAAGGCTTTTCATAGTTTGCTTTGGCACCAAGCTCTCACCACCATATGTTATGGCTCTTAACTCTAAAAGCATAATATTGTTATATTAAATTAGCATGACTTATTTTCTGAGGAGACTTCTAAAACTTCATTGTTTTGAGTTGTTTAATGCTTGCTTTCCAAGGTTTTGTTTTGTTTTCATAATTTAAACTAAATCCAGAAAATATGCAAGTTGCTGGCTTGACCCAAACTCTTCTCCAATGGCCTTCCCTATGTGTCCCACATTTGGAAAACCAGATAAAGAAGAAAAACAACTAACATGGAAGGAGTTGTTAGGATCTCTGAGGCCACTGTGCTTTCTTTCCTGGTAGAGGGGCTGGCATATAGTTATAATCTTAAGGAACTCCCAGGCACGCAATTGTTTCTCTGTACTGTCCCTTACAACCTCCCTTTCGCCAGCTGTCACCCATGACAATGTCCAGGCTAAAAACTAACACGCAGACCACCCAGGAGCTCAAGATTCTTCAGGGGCAGGAAACTCTACCCAAAATGTACACATGAAAGGGGCCACGCTAGGGTTAAAACGATCTCTACTTTCACCTCCAAACTCCTCAATAACCATACAGATTCTGTGGAAAGACCCTAACCTTTCAAAAAGTCACAACTAGAGCCCCATCCCCTTCCTTTGTCCCTCTCCTGAGACTTTATAGCCCTGTCTTTTAATTTCTACTCTTTCACTGGGTATTATAAGCTGCCTTATGCTATTAATATTTTTATATGTGAATTTGTCAAGTGTTTTCATCTCTAATATGAGTTCCTTGGGAATAAAGACCTTCTTTTCTATGTCGGAATTCTTCAGGTAGTTATTTTTTTTATTTCAGCATATTATGGTGGTACAAATGTTAAGATTACCTATATTGCCCATTCCCCCCTCCCTCCTCGAGTCAGAGCTTCAAACATGACCATCCCCCCAAATGTTGCACATCTCACTCACTATGTTTGTATATACCCATCCCCTCCTCCCCTCTCCCACCTGCCCGGCACCCGATAAATGTTATTCCTATATGTCCACTTAGGTGTTGATCCATTAATGCCAATTTGCTGGTGAGTACATGTGGTGCTTCTTTTTTCATTCTTGAGATACTTCACTTAGTAGAATGGGTTCCAGCTCTATCCAGGAAAATACAAGAGGAGCTATATCACCATTGTTTCTTAAAGCTGAATATTACTCCATGGTATACATGTACCACATTTTATTAATCCACTCATGTGTTGATGGGCGCTTGAGTTGTTTCCACAACTTTGCAATTGTGAATTGTGCTGCTATAAACATTC
>CAUYPO010039946.1:0-35911 GCA_963574435.1 Cheirogaleus major | reverse complement strand
GAGGGGTGTGTGGTGGCTTGACCTGGACTGCCCATGGCTACCCACCCAGGGCCTTCAGGACAGCTGCCATTCACAACCAGTCTCTTGTTGACCTCCAGCTGGTTTCCCAGAAGACTTGGCCCCTCTTCTTTGGTCTTAAGGGCCCCAGGAGTCCAAATGCTCCCACTGAATGTCCCAAATGAGAAAATAGTAACAGAAAGATGTCAGGGATACCCAAAGTAGTTGGGATAAACACTGGACACAGTAAGGCACCCAAATCACACCTTGGCTAAATATACCAAGAGGTATGTGCACCTTGGGGCAGGATGGTCCTAACAGCATTCCGCCCTGAGCAGGTCACCTCAAAGACCTTACCAGTGCAGACATAACTCCTTTTCTAGTTGTATGCAAATCCTTTGCTGCCTCTGCACCTCCCTCACAATGAGCCCACATTTCCTCTTTACCTTATTACCTGACAAATGCAGAGGTCATCTGGTTGGCTGGGCAAAGAATCTCAGCTCTGACAACAGGACCTTCTGAATATGCCACCCTATCTGGGTCAAGAGAAATCCCATTGTTTCTAACCAGTGTGAGTCCTCTGATGACTCATAAGACGTGAACTCCGAGAAAAGCTTTCTCCACATTCAGAACATTTATAGGGTCTCTCTCCCGTGTGGGTTCTCAGGTGACGAATCCGATTGGAGCTGTGAGAGAAACTGTCTCCACACTCATGACAGGTATAGGGTTTTTCTCCCGTGTGAATTCTCTGGTGCCTGATTAAGTTGGATCTATGAGAAAAGTTTTCCCTACAAAGGGTACATTTATATGCTTTCTCTCCTCTGTGCGTTCTCTGATGTCTGGTGAGGTGCATGCCCTGCCGGAAGCTTTTCCCACAAGTCAAACATTCAAATAGTTTCTTCTCTGCCTTGTGGGCTCCATGGTTTGTAAGAAAGGGGGCACTGTCATTCATGGCTCCCCCACACTCAGAGAAGGCGTAAAGTCTCTCTTTCTCATGAGTTCTTTCGTGAATGACAAGGTGTGAACTTCGAGAGAAACTTTTCCCACACTCCGGACACTTATAGGGTCTCTCTCCGGTATGAATTCTCTGGTGCCGAAGGAGGTTGGAACTGTGAGCAAAGATCTCCCCACATTCGGGACACTTGTAGGGCTTCTCCCCTGTGTGTGTTCGCTGGTGTCTGTGGAGGTTGGAGTTGCAAGAGAAGCTTTTTCCACATATGTTACACTGATAGGGCTTCTCGCCCGTGTGTGTGCGCTGGTGGCGAGTCAGGTGGGTATTCTGACTGAAGCATTTTCCACATTCAAGACACTTATGGGCCTCTTCTCCCAGGTGTGCTCTATGTAGTGACAGAAAGTGTGGGTTCCCTCCGAAGATTTCACCACACTCTACACCCATACACAGTCTTTCTGCTGCATGTATTCTCTGGTGCCTAATTAGATTAGAGTTGTTAGAGAAATTTTTGCCACACAAGGGACATAAATGGAGTTTCTTCGGCTGTAGTTCCCTTGGTTGCCCCAGTTCCCTATAACTGGTGGCTCCTGCTAAAGACTGCTCCACTGGACCCTCTGGGGGAGGCTGCCAATCCCCTTCTGCCCTGCCATGGGGTCTTCCCTGCTCAGGACTCCAGGGCACCTCCCCTCCGGCCTGGCCAGGGAGCAGCGCCTGAGGGTGGGTATTCTCAAGGGAAACAGACTGAGCACTTTCTTCAGACTGAGCACTTTCTTCGGGGTTCTCAAATTTCTCTTCCCCTGGGGGAGAGGGAGAGAGAAGGAGAGAGAAGGAGAGAGAGAGAGAGAGAGAGAGAGAGAGAGAGATAGAGATAGATAGATAGATAGATATTATTTCTATAATGATGAAAAGAAAATCTCACATGTCTGCTACTGCCTATCAGGCTAAAAGCCCAGAGGGCCAGTTCTACCTCAGTTTCCCTTCCTTTACCTATCTGTAAAGCACTTTAGAGAGGCATCTGGATAAAGGGTGGGGCCATTGCTCAAGGAATCAGAGCTCAGACAAATTTTGGGAGTCCCCTCTCCAACTGAGCCTCCTACCCTTCAGGAATAGGTGGGGAGGAGCAGGGCTGAAGCCAGGGTGTGGCAAGTGAACCCAAGAGCCAGTGCCTCCTCAAAAGTTGCACCCTGGGTTCCTCCCTTGCCTCCCTGGGATGGAGAGTTGGCACATAGGAGGCAACGTACCTCCCTGGCAACAGTGCTGGGCTGGCCCTGCACCCAAACCCTCGAACACCTCATTCTTTTTTTTTTTTTTTTTGAGACAGAGTCTCACTCTGTTGCCCCTGGTAGAGTGCAGTGGCATCATCGTAGCTCACTGCAACCTCCAACCCCTAAGCTCAAGAAGTCCTCCTGCCTCAGCCTCTAGAGTAGCTGGGACTACAGGCCCATGCCAGGACACCCAGTTAATTTATTTTTAGCAGAGATGGGATCTCACTCTTACTCAGGCTGGTCTTAAACTTCTGACCTCAGCAATCCTCCCGCCTCAGCCTCCCAGAGTGCTAGAATTACAGGGATGAGCCACCAGCCCCAGCTCAAATACTTTAATGGTTTTAAGTTGATTCTACTGATTAGATTTCCTATTTCCACTATATTTCAATTAATCTAAATATTATTTGTTCCTTGAAAATAGTAATTAACAAAAGCAGAGATTTCTCCAAGTTAATGACATCCTATCATAATATTTCATGGCCACAACAGGAGAGCACTTACTATGACAAGGGCTACTTTGTGGAAAATGCTCTCTGGAAGGTCAACAGCTTGTGCAAGTTTAACTCTACAGCTGAACTTTGAGGCATTGTCTGAGGTGTTAAGGTGAAGTGGTCTGGAACTGTTTAGGATTCAGGGGAAATGGATTTGCCATAACAAAGGGAAACGTTAAGATAAATAGGTTATCAAGAAGGATGTACTTTTCTTTAGTGACAAATGTGTAGATTCTATCCATTGATTTCAAAACTTTAAAGTTAATCTCAGTACAAACAATTTCGACATTTTTGTGAAGATCTTCTAAAATAGAATCCTTAGAGAAGCAGAAGGTGAGAGTCAAGTAGAACTTTATTATTACTCAAATTTAATAATAGCCAAATATCACTTTTTATAAGCAGTTTACTTACATTATCTGGTTAACCCTTGTAATAACCCTCCAAAATAGGCATATTTAATTATTCATTTTATAAAACAGGAGAAAATTGAGATGCAATGAGGCTAAATAGCCTGACCAAAGGTCCTCTGTAAGGACATGGAAAGGCAAAATTTGAGCCCAGACAAGCATGACTGCAAAGATCAAATTTATACCCTGAACACTGTACTGCCTCCACACTGCACTTCAGTACTCTTGACCGCACTGACTCCCAGCTCCATGTAGGGCATACATAGTCTCACATAACCTGCCCACCATACCCTTGCTTATGGGTAGCAAAGAAGAAAGAACTTGGGTTTAACATTCTAACTTGGATTGAATCTTCAATTCACTATTGTGTTTTTAAGTTAGTTATTTCTTTACATGTTAAATGGGGAAAAACTATTAATAATACTTTATTACTTAATAATAATACCTGAGAACGCTGCTATGAATATTGAGATACCACATGTGAAAGTGCTTAGAACAGTTCTTGGCAAATAATAGATATTTAATAAATATCAATTTCCTTTCTTCCTTCCCTTGCAAGACAAAAGTCGCCCTTCCTTACGAAGTCAGTTTACATGAAAATGCTTTCATGGCTCTCAGCCTAACACGGAATCCTTGGAAAATTAACTTATTAAACCCAATGGACCTTACACATGGGATCCCAAAGGCTTTGCGTATCCCAGGTTTTGGCAGGGCATACTGGGGGAAGCCAAAATACAAGTCAATATACTTCTGTATCCTTTCTTTTCTGGATTTGGGCAGACTTTTTATTGTCTTGCAGTTTCTACAACTGTTGCTTCTCTTTCGTCTCTCCTACATAACCCTGCCCACCAATTCCAAAACACATTTTTACATGTATTTTAGGACTCTAGCTCAAACTGCTTTTATGCCGTTTCTCAAAGTTGTCTTATCATTTTCTGCTTCTCCTTTTTTCTCCTGCCAGGCTCTCTAACCCTCTACCAAATATATATTTAAGGATCTTGTACCCTCAAGACCAAGTCCAATGACTTCTACTTCATGCATCTGCTCTGACCACTCTGGTTGGAAGAGACCTCACCATCTACTACATCACTGTAACATAATATCACTCCACTGATAGATTGCAGACACTTTGTCTCTTGAGGCTAAAAATTGACTGAATGGAATTATGGTTTAAAATGGCATCTGATTAGCAATCCCTAAAGCAACCTCTCCCAACTCCTTACTGAAATATCTACAAAACCAGCAAAAGCCAAATTCTCACAAATATACTAAAAATTAAGACCAATAAATAAACCACTATCAAAATCAGGAAAGATTTTAAATCAATTTAAAGACCAGAAGAACTGGATTGAGAAACTTTAAAAACTACTTTCCCACTAAAATAGATAAAAATTCTTGATCTGAAAGTAGAACCATTCCTTGCTCCTTCTCAACAGTTTGCCTCCTACTCAGAAACAAAGGAGCCCTTTCAATCACCAACAAAAACAACCAAAAAAAATGTGGAAGGCAAACATTTCTCTATCAAGTAGGTAATATTTTATGGGTCATCCATAAAAATGAATGCTACCTCTTAATCCCTAACCTAGTGATCCAAAAGAGTTAAGAATAATAATAGGACGAGAAAAGGTATTCCAGGAACAAAAAAATAAAATAGGCATGTCAATATTAATTTTTTAAAAGTCAGATGTGAGGCCAAATAAAAATTAATGGAAAATAAGGTAATATTGATAAAATTTACAGTGAAGCTGTAATTATGAATCCCTTCAAATAACACAATAGCTGAAATCTATAAGGTAAAAACTGTTAGAAGTTAAAGAAAAATAATGAACACAATTATTGTAGAAGATTCACATATCTAACTCTTTTTTCCTATAAATTCAATAGGAAAAAAGTAATAAAGAATAGATTAGAATACAGTAATATCTTTAATAATATATAACAGTATAATATATAAGGTTACATGTGTATATATATATGTGTGCATATAGATAGACACATACATACATACATAATCAAACTTGTTGCTAGCAAAAACATCAGTTAAATATGATAAATATTTAGAAATATCTATGATAAATGTTTAGAATATTTAGAAATATTTATCATAGTGTTTATCTCAAAGACAGAATCAAGAAATTCCAACTGTTAGAAGTCAAGCCATTCTCTAATTTCTCTAATTTCCATAAATTTTAAGAAATTAATAAGGAAATTAAATGTCCAAACACATAAATAACCACCAAATTCAAGTGGAAATTAAAATCTCAATTACAAACAACTTAGGAATTAACAAAAATGATGACATTGCATATCAAACTATAGAATGGTATCAAAGCTGCAACCAGAAGCAGATGCAGGAGTAAAAAATTGATAGGTTTTTGTTGTTGTTGTTGTATATTCTGATAATTTTCCATTCTTTAAAATTAAGCTCAAGCCATTGGAATATTTCTTAATGTAGTATTCCACAATAAGTATTAAAACACTATTCAGAGGAAATAATCTACTGGATCTAGTCTACTCTTACTGTCTTTACTCTTTTATTTTGACCTGTTGTCCCCTGCTGTCCACTTCCTTGAGACACCAATCACTTGGCACCGTACTTGATCTCTTGACACACACCAACAGCCCCTTGAAATCTAACAGTTCTTGTGGACACGATCTCTGACTTTGATCCTCAGTCTCTCGCGTTTATAAATATCTCTCATTTTATAGTTACTCTTTGGTTCTACACAGCCAATGTTACTTGTAAAAGGCACTCGCACCTTCTATACAGGACACGAGGAGTCTTGCAAGTTTTTAGGACCCCACACCTCACCTCCCAACAAGAGGAGGGAAATTACAAAGGGAAGAAATATTGTAGCTCATTTTAAGAGTCTATGATTCCTATGGCTTCCTGTAAGTTTACACATATACACACACACACTCTCCCCATACACATAGACATGCATACACACATATATACATAAATAGAAGATACAATGCTATCTTTTAGGGATTCATTCAGATGTTATAAAAGATATATACATTTTTAAACTTTTAAGTTTAATTTCAAAGGCAATAACTGGAACTAAAATAATGAGATTATTTTTTTCTCTGAGTTCCCTGTGCCCTGCAAAATCATGAGTGTGTTATATTGAATGCAAAAATATTAGGTGGCTATATGATTTATATGCTGGACTCTCAGACATACGTATAAATAAAAGCTGGTTTATGTAACACTTGATTTTTCAATTCAAATGAGTTTACTTTTTCTAAATTTTTCACTCAATATTATTAGCCATCCTGTGATTTCTGTAACAAGTATACCTATTAATAAATTATGAGGTATTTTCTCAATTCAGAGTTCTTTCCAACAGCAAAGTTGTCACTTTCCTGTAAAGAAACTATGGATAGTTGCTATGGTCAATCATGGTACTAAAAGAGAAAATATAGTTGGTTGTTGTTTCTGTGAATGTTCTCACTGAACTGTGTACATGTACAAGAAAGACAAATTTCTGCAATCAAGTAAATTCATGTTGTACCAAAAAAAATTCACGTGATGTTTAAACATAATAACATTCTTCTCCAATGTAGACGAGGGTCCAATGTGTCTCTCACATTGGACATGAGCAGCTTGGGGAACGTTGAACCCTTTGTTGCTATTCCAACCCCACGGGAGAAGGTGGCAATGGAGTACCTGCAGTCTGCCAGCCGAATTCTCACAAGGTCACAGCTGAGGGACGTCGTGGCAAGTTCACATTTACTCCAAAGTGAATTCATGGTGAGCCTGCTATTTCCTTTTCACTCTTCAGTAGGTATTTTGATATAGTATAGATGACACATATGGAAATGACACTGCCCTGTGCTTAAGCAGCTTACAAGAAACAAACAGTTACAGTTCAGAAGGTAAAGTGAAATGATTTTAGATCTACCTTCTGTGTCGCCAATTGTTGATAAGTATCCACACTAGAATGTGATAGCTAAATTGAGTCAGAGTATGGAGGAGCTGGCCAGGCTAAGAAGTGGCATGCAGGACCTGGGCAGGGAAAGGGCATTTCAAGACAAAGGAAAAGCCTTGTTTTCACTGGCTGAGGAATTAAATTGTTCAGTTTAACTGGAGCAGTGGAAGCAAGGTGAGAAGTGGCAAAGGTTGAGCCTTCAAAGTAGGAAAGAAACTCAAGAGTTAATATATATTTAGGAGTTTGGACTTTATCGTGTGTTTTAAAAAGATCATTCTATCTGCAGTGGAATAGGTACTAAAAGGGAGCAGTTTGGAGTCTCTAAAGATAATCCTGTGGAACTGTGATGGTGACCTAAACTAAGTTAGTAGCAGAGAAAATGGAGAGACTCTGTAAGACTATAAGGATCTACAAGGAGTGGGCTTAATTGGATGAGGCAGCCAAAAGTAATGGAAAAGTCAGCCATGATACCAGTTTTTTGGCTCAAGCAACAGGGTGCATATGGTGCCCTTTGGTGAAATAAGGAACACATGAAGAAAACCAAGTGTGGGCTAAAAGTGATGGTGAGTTCAGTTTTAGACCTATCAGTGTTGCTGGCGTTAGTTTAATGCATGATAACACACATCTACCCAGAGAACATGGATTCAGAATAGATCTTCTTAAGTGTAATTGTTTCCGAAGAGGAATATTCATTTTATAGATCACTTTGCATCTCAAATCAGTTGTACCTCTTAAGCCATATTGGTTGAGTATAATAAATTGATTACTCTAGGGTTGGTTTAGATATTTGCAACCACCCTAATGGTAAAAGATTCAGGAATGTGTTAGATCTACTATTAGCCCCATTAACTATTATTAAGTGTCTAAAGTAAAATATAAACATGGAGTTTTTAAAATCAGACTTTGTGGTGTGTCATCTTTTTATATATGAAGAAAATGTAATGGCTGTCATTCCAGCACTTTGGGAGGCTGAGGTGGAGGATAGCTTGAGGCCAGGAGTTCAAGACCAGCCTGGGCAACACAGTGAGACCCTGTCTCCACCAAAAAAAATTTTTTTAAAAATTTGTTTTAATTAGCTGAATGTGATGGTGCACACCTATAGTCCCAGCTACTCAGGATGCTGAGGCAGGAGGATCACTTGAGCCCAGGATTTTGAGGCTGCAGTGAGCTCTAATTGTGCCACTGCACTCCAGCCTAGGTGACACAATGAGACCGCATCTCAAAACAAAAAGAAAAAGAAAAGATAAGACAAAAAATAAGCCCTGAATAGCCTACTTCCCTGGAAGGAAATATGAAGAAACAAGGAGTAGCCAGGAGAGAAATAACACTGGAAGGTGACAGATTGTCAGTGTGTGTCAGAAAACAGGCAGAGAGAAGGAAAAGGAAGGAGAGGAAAGATATTACCTACTTTGTGTGTTTGCCAAAAGAGACTGATCTGTTTGTAGTTACCAAACATGAACATGTGTTTTCTATTGAATAGTCAACAATTTTGCTTATTTTGGTAACTCGGAACTGAGAAGTTAAAACATTCAGTTGAAACAAGAAATAGGGATGAATATCATAAATATCCGACATAAGCAAGTTTAGGAAAGGATGTTTAAAAAGTAAGCTGCTCCTTTCTATAGACCAAATTTCAAATTCGTAACACCGTCTGGCTTTTCTCAAATTTTCAGGTTGACTAAAAACTAGGATAGTGTGAATTAATTTATAGATTATTTCTTTCTTTTCAATGAATATTATGCCCTTGAGTTATACTTTCCATTGGAGAAAGTTTAAGTAATAAAAATATTATTTTATCTGATCCAAGGATTTAATATTTAGTCATTAAATAACAAAATTTATTTCATTTCACATTAATCTTATTGGCATTAATTCTTTGCAGAATTTTAAGTTAGAGAATGTACTATTTTGTGTAATCAAATCTTTAAATATTTGTTTGGACCCTTTTGAAAACATTGGCTCTTTGCATCTCTGTCCCAGTCAAGTGCTAGTGCTCACCTTTTTAGGTCTAATGGGTTTACATAGAGCCACTTCTGTTCCTGTTGTTCCCTCTCCAATCACTTGAGGCACATAACACATATTCTAACAGACTAAGAATATTTATATTCTTGTTAAGTGGGAGAAAAAGTCTCTGGATATCCTTCATTAAAAAATATTGCATTTATAGCTACAAATGGAACAGTCCAATTATAAATCATTCCTTAATACAGAATTTAAAAAAAAATCATATCATCATCACTTAAATCAACAAAAAAGCCCTTTATATTTACCATTTGGGGAAGGAGGTTTTAATAATCCTAACAGAGTCACTATTAGTGTTAAAAGACAATTTGTCATGGAAAAAAATTGATGCTGAATTTACATAGAGATTTGAATATATTTGAATACATTGTGGTTTTTTAAATCCATATTTTAGCACCTGTCTAATAACTCCAGCAATTATGTCACAACAGGATTCCTAAAATCTAACCAAAATGTTAGGTGCCTCTTTAATGTCACGTATAAAACAATGCTTTCTAACACACACAGCTGTTTCTTAGAAGTCAGCTTGTCAGGGTGCAGCTGATATGTTTATGAAAGGAAGGGCGTTGGTCAACCAGAGGTGATAGTCTGTTGTTTTATAAATGACTTTGAAGTGCAATGCGGTTCTGGATCCGATGGTTCCCTGTGAACATTTTCTTTGTGGCAGTATTAGATACACTAATTTACTATCATTTATTTTTGCAGGAAATACCAATGAATTTTGTTGATCCCAAAGAAATAGACATTCCACGTCATGGAACTAAAAATCGCTATAAGACCATCTTGCCAAGTAAGTTTCTTGATTTAATAATTTGCATTGTAAAGCACAGACAAGCCTTCCCTATTCACCCCTGCCTCACCCTTTTCAATCCTTACAATTCCCACATACACACCATATTTGGAATTAGAAACACATATCAAGACTAATAATCATTAAAGTGGTCTGACGTTAATAACTTTATCTTTATTGCTCTTATTATAATGCCCAGCTCACAATCTCAATAGAACACATGGCTCTAAAACTTTATTGTGCCACACATTACGGCCAATTAATTTTTGTCCAGGGTGTCAAACAATTCAATGGGAAAAGAATAGTCTTTTCAACAGATGTTCCTGAGACAACTGGATTCCCACATACAGAAAACTGAAGTTGGAGACCCTACCTCAGTCCATATTAAAAAATTGACTCAAAACAGATCAGAGGCCTACATATAAGAGCTAGAACTATAAAACTCTTAGGAAAATAGTAGGTGTAAATCTTCATGATCTTTAATTAGTCAATAATTTCTTAGATATGACACCAAAAGCACAAGCAACAAAAAATAAATAAATTGGCCAGGTGCGGTGGCTTGTGCTTATAATCCTAGCACTTTGGGAGGCCAAGGCCAGAGGATAGCTTGAGCTCAGGAGTTTGAAACCAGCCTGAGCAAGAGTGAGACCCCATCTGTACAAAAAATAGAAAAATTACTTGGGCTTGTTTGCACTCGCCTTTAGTGCCAGCTGAGGCAGGAGGATCACTTGAGTCCAGAAGTTCGAGGCTGCAGTCAGCTATAAGGTTGCCACTGTACTCTAACCCAGGTGACAGAGTGAGACTCTTTCTCTAAATAAATAAATTGAACTTCATTAAAATAAAAAAGTTGTGTGCCTCAAAGGATACCCTCAATAAGGTGAAAAGAGAGTTCTCAGAATCAGAGAAAATATTTGCAAATTATATATCTAATAAAAGACTTGTATCTAGAGTTAAGAACTCTTAACAACTCAATAATAAAACACAAAGAACTCAATTTAAAAAATGAACAAAGGACCTCAATAGACATTTCTTCATAGAAGATATACAAATAGTAGATAAGCATGTGAAAAGATGTTCAACAGCATTAGGGACAGGGAAACCAAACCACAACAACGGTGGTGATTCATGTCTATAATCCCAGTACTTTGGGAGGCCAAAGTGGGAGGATCGCCTGAGGCCAAGAGTTCCAAGTCCAGCCTGGGCAACATAGCAAGACCCTGTCTCTACAAAAAAATAATTTAAAAAAATTAGCCCTATGTGATGGCATTGCCAGTAGTCCAGCTACTTGGGAAGCTGAGGCAGGAGGATCGCTTCAGCCCAGGAGTTTGAGGCTGCATGAGCCATGATTGTGCCACTGCACTCTAGCATGAATGACAGAGACCCTGTCTCTTAAAAAAAAAAAAAGCACACACACACAAACACACAAGATACCACTTTATATCCATTAGGATGATTATAATAAAAAAGATAGATAATTTTTTAAATGTAGAGAAAGAAGGATGTAGAGAAATTGGAAACGTCATACATTGCTAGTAGAGATGTAAAATGGTGCAGCTACTTAGGAAAACAGTGTGTTAGTTTCTTAAAAGGTAACACCTAGATTCACTATATTACCTGAACATTCCACTTCTAGGCATAATATATAAGAGAAATGAAACATGTGTCCATACAAAAATTGTACACAAAATATTTATAACAGCATTATTGATAGTAGCCAAAAATGGAAACAACCCAAATGTCCATCAGCTGATGAATGGGTAGATAAAATATAGCATACCCACACCATGGAATCAATGAAAAAGAACAAGGTGCTAATGCATACGACAACACTGACGAACCTGGAAAGTGTTATGCTGAGTGAAGGAAGTCAGTCACAGAACACCTCGTATTTTATAATCCATTTATGTGAAATGTCCTGATAGGCAAATCTACAGAGACAGAAATTACCTTAGTGGTTGCCTAGTGTTAGAAGGAGATGATGAATGATTGCTAAAGGGTCTGGTGTTTATTTGTGGGCTAATGAAAATGTTACAAAATTGATTATGGTGGTAATTGCACAACTCTATGAATTAAAAAAAAGACTGTAATGGCACACTAAATGGGTGAATTGTATGGCATGTGAATTATATCTAAATAAAGCTATAACCAAAAATCCTCACTGTGTATGACAATCACCTAGAGTCTTTGTTAGAAATCCTGGGGATTTTGTTTAAGTAGATCTGCTGCTGAGCCCAGAAAACTACTTCTAGCAAGCACCCAGGGAAGTCCAATGCAGATGAAACCAGAACCACACCTCAAAAAACACTACTACATATTAAAACTAAATTTTGCTCCATGAAATTTATCAATGTCAAATGAGCTGGATGCTGGAGACCAGTAAGGAATAAGAAACAGTCTATACAATCAAGGAGGTCATGGACTAGAAAGGAGAGACAAGTAAACAAATAATTATGATCAGTGTCCTAAGACCCAGAATAGAGATATAGCACAGATGGTGCAGGAGTTCATAGAGGACTGGGTAATTAATTCCTCCTATAGCAGGCAAAAAAACTTTGGAGAAGTTAAATTTTCAATCACTAAAGAAACAGAGGTGGAGTTTTGGCAAAATCCATAAACCTCTCAAAGTTCTCGAAAGATGGAGCCACAAATAATCTTTTTAAAGTATTGACATTGAAACAGTAGTCTTCATAATTTAGTCCATTAATTCACTCATAAGAATTCTCCATATTTATAGTAATGGCGATACATTAAAATCAAGTAAAGAATTACTGTTAATGGTGTCTTTGGGCTTCCCCTTCTGGTGGAATTGGAAATGCATTGTTAAAGTCATTCCATTATAACATATTTTTAACTGGTCTACATAGTTAAATCTATTTACCTAAAGTATAGTCAATGTTGAACGATATTCTATGTCCAGACCTGGCTGAAGAGGGTGAAAGTGCTCTCTGTTAGTACTGGTGTTCCTCTCTCTCTCTTTCTCTCTCTCTCTCTCTCTCTCTGATAAAATTTTCATCTAAAATATTCCAAACATAAATAACCAGGGCATATACCACAATTACTATATATACCCAAACCATCATCTAGTTTCAGAAGGATTTGGAAATTATCAGGATTATTTCAAAGTCCAGCCTTCTCCATTTCCTGCCCAGATGATATCAGACAGCCGCTTGGTAGTCCTGTGTCAGCTTTTCCATTCCCAGAACAGGGTGGACCACTTGAACCAGGGCACCTGTGCTGACAACTGATGTTGCACATGATGGATTTTCTGCTGAAAATGTCTGCCGCCTGAATGCCGCACCCACCCCCTGGTGCACACAAAATATAATTTAGGAAATATAGCTTGGACAACACACAATATTGGATGAAAAGTATCCAAAAAGACTGGAAGACTAGGCAAGGCTGTTCTTTTTGGTTTATTTTAGACTGTAATATGAAATAAACTTGAAACATTACATAAAATAATGATTAGCAGATGATCCAGACTTTAAATATTATGATTGTTTTTCTTGTTTTAACCTACACTAAATTCCTCTTAGGTTTAAAAGTTTGCTAGCTTGTACATAATATCAACATTATAAAAGTTGGAGGATGCTTTGCAGCAGATATATGTGTAGCCAAGAATCAATTAAGTTGTAAATTAAATTATAGCCATCTTTGAGGACAGTATCAGCCAGGCTCAGAACACTCTGAATGGTAGATTTAAATGCTAATGTCAAGTTTATATCAAATTATTTTGCAATATAAACAAATATTAGTGATAAAAATGCATCTACATCCTAAACCACAAAACAATGGAAAAAACCAATCATATATCAGTACGAAACTATTAGCACATAATGAAGTATAATACTATAATAATAAATTTTATATATTTTTCTTCCATACAGTCAACTTATTTATACAAATATAAGACAATATAGACAGAATTAAAAAACTCTATTTATTCAGGCCATTATTTCATATTTAAAAATGTAATGTCCAGTAATGTTTCCTGCTTAAATTATGTTTCCTCTTTTATTATATTAAGTGCCTAGCACAGAGTAAGTTCGCAAATAAGTAAATCACTCACTAAAGCAACAAGTTGTGTAGCTAAAGTGAGAAATTAGAATTAGATTTGATTTCCTACCCCAGCAAAAACATTTACAATTTTGGGCAGGTTATTTAATCTTCCTGTGCCATCCTTTCTTCATCTCTAAAAGTACTGATAATACTACTATCCTACAAATCTATTGAGAAAATTAAATGATAGTATGAATAAAATGCCTACCGAAGTCCCAGCTAATCATAAGTCTTTAGCTAATGTTAGTTTCTCCTTTCCCTTCCTACCTAACTGAAGATGAATCTGTCATTAGCCCCAGATGCAATTCCAGAAAATAGGGCAACATCCATATAGAGACACGTTCACAGTTTCAAGAGCAAAGTGCTCAAGAGCCCTATTTTCTCTTGTAATTTTCACATGGTTCTTAAAAAGTAAATATTTATGTAGTCACCATCTTCCATTGCCAAGGTCAACTCTCCCACAGCGATGGGAGAATGGTTCGTATCTCCATCACAATAGGCACAAGCCATATGTGGCAATTGAGCACTTGAAATACAGCTACTGAAGAATGATTTTTAAATTTTATTTTATTTTAATTAACTTAAACTTAATTAGTTTAATTAACTTAAACTTAAACTTAATGTCACAAGTGGCTACCACATTGTGCAATGCAGGCCTGGAGTCTTCTCTCTCCCTGCAAGAAGTCCGAAGGTGACTTGTGATCACCTAGAAGGTAAAGGTGTGACCAGCCCTGCTTTTCTCCCATTTCCCATTTACCTTGAATTCATCTATGAAAACCATCCTTTTCCTCCCATTCATGCCTTTGCCCATCACTTGCAGTGATATAATCCCCCCCCATCTATTAATAATTACTTCCTCTCTTGACTTGAAACCTCAAGCACATTTCTTCCTAGAGGGGAAATCTTAAGCATAAGGATAGCCTTTGACAAAATCTGTTATGATACCAACCAAAATGTCAGGATTTCAGTACTATTTTGTCTGTTAAATAAAAGACTTGAGATTGACAGAAGATATTTTAGGGAGACTAGGATGGGGACATTTCCTGTGTTCTATACACCAAATTTATATGTGTGTTCAATAAGGTTGAGAGGGAAAAGGAAAAGGGAAGAGGGAGGAAAGAATAGAAGGAGGAAGAGAAGAAGAGAAAGAAGGAAGGAAGGGAGTGAAAAAGGAAGAAAGAGAAAGAGAAGGGAAGGAGAAAAATAATCGTTGGCTTTTTTTATTAGTCCAAGCTAACATATTAAAAGGACTTTGGTTAAATATCTACATTTTCCCATACTCAGTTACATGTTGCATTCTTGCTTTAAAAAAAAAAAGTATTTAGAGCCAGTCCCAACCACTCTGGAGGCCGAGGCAGGAGGATCATGTGAGGCCGGGAGTTCAAGGCTACGATGTGCAATGATCACACCTGTGGGTAGTCACTGCCCTCTATCCCAGCCAATATAGTGAGACCCACTCATGGAAAAAAAGGGGGGAATTTGAAAACCTCTAAATACTTAGAAAATACTATAAATTACTAATTTCCAACATAATTTAGCTTGACAGAGAATGTGCTTCTAAGCAGATTATAAAGTAGAGTTCCCAATAAATCAAGTATATTACAGGTGTTATAAATTGAAGGAATCAGACCTCTTTTCAAGCCTGAGTGGTTTAGGGTGTTTATGAAAATTTCTAATAATCAGTGAATACTGAAAGAAATAAAAGATTTCTTGTCCCCTTTTCTAAGAAAAAAAATCTAGAAAGTCAAAATCAGGGTTTTAACTCTTTCTAATAGAAATTAATTCTGCCATTAAACTCTTTATGAACTACATACCAAATAGAAGTCACCTAGGATATGAAAGTTAATGAAGTACAGCCCTTGCCCTCAAGGGGCTCACCACAATCCGTTGAGGGCAAGCAGAAATGTAAGCACTTAAAATACAAGATGATAAATACCAAAATAAAATTCGGGGAGACCAAGCAAAGCACTGAATGCTTAATTCTGCATGGGAAGGCCAGGGAGGGCTTCAGAAAAACAGTATTTCTTAAACTAAGCCCTGAAGAATGAGGAAGTCTTTACCATGAGCAAAGGCAAAGGAAACACTATGTGTAAAAGCATAGAATCTAGAAGAGTACAGAATATTTGGAAGATTGCCCTAGGTTCACAGGGCTAGATTATATGGTACACGGGAAAGTGGCTATTGAGGCCTTGAGAAAAGATACATATATATATATATATGTATATTTTTTTTTTTTGTAGAGACAGGATCTCACTTTGTCACTCAGACTAGAATGCAGTGGTTTGATTATAGCTCACTGTAACTTTGAACTCCTGGACTCAAGCAATTTTTTTACCTCAGCCTCATGAGTAGCTGGGACTACAGGTGCATGCCACCATGTCCAGCTAATTTTTTTATTTTTTGTAGAGTAGGGTCTTGCTGTGTTGCCAAGACTGGTCTTGAACTCTTGGCCTCAAGTGATCCTCCTGCTTCAGCCTCCCAAAATGCTGGGATTCCAGGCATGAGCCACCATGCCTAGCCAGGAAAAGATAATTAAAGATCTATCATACCTTGCTGAGTAAGGAACTTGGATTTCATCCTCTAGTCCTGCATCGCCCAGTACAGCAACCGCTAACTGCATATAGCTATGTAAATTTACATTTAAATGAATTAAAAATAAACTAAAAATTTAGTTCCTCAGTTTGTACTAGCCACAATTTAAGTGCTCCATAGGCACACGTGGCTGGTGGATACATTTTTGGACAGAGTAGATAGAGAACATTTTCATTATCTCAGAAAGTTCTATTGGACAATGTGGCTCTAAGCTGTCTGAATTGTTGATAAATATAATAAATACAATAACTGTAATAGAATAGTTCAATGGACAGATAAGTTTATATATAATATTGTCTTGGAAATTCACAAAGTATTTAATACATTAGCGTAATAAAGCTACTGAGAAGTCCTGCAGTTTACTTTGTTTAATCCAATGTTTCCTACATTTATTTGGTTACGGAACTCTATAAATTTATAATCTAATTTATAAGTTATATAATTCTATATCTTGTAGAAGTTCCGATTTACAGATAATAAATACTATGGGAAATACTGCTGTGGGCAATTGGGAACCATAGATGGCATTTAGGCAAGGGAATGATATGATCCGATTTTGTTTTAAAAAGAGTGACTTCTAGCACTCTGGGAGGCTGAGGCAGGAAGATTGCTTGAGGTCAGGAGTTCAAAACCAGCCTGAGCAAGAGTGAGACCCCATCTGTACAAAAAATAGAAAAATTAGCTGGGCATGGTGGTGCACACCTGTAGTCCCAGCTACTTGGGAGGCTG
Source organism: Cheirogaleus major (assembly GCA_963574435.1). Lineage (NCBI taxonomy): Eukaryota > Metazoa > Chordata > Mammalia > Primates > Cheirogaleidae > Cheirogaleus > Cheirogaleus major. The sequence goes on along the minus strand of CAUYPO010039946.1, from coordinate 18,672 downwards.
AGGCAGGAGGATCGCTTGAGCCCAGGAGTTTGAGGTTGCTGTGAGCTAGGCTGACGCCACGGCACTCTAGCCGGGCAACAGAGTGAGACTCTGTACCCCCCCCAACACACACACACACACACTATATATATATATATATATATATATATTATAAACAGAGCACTTTGGCAGCTGTGAGGAGGGATTGGAAAAGAGCAAGATTGAAGGCAGGAAAACCAAAGAAGATTCTGAGGCCTTAGTCTAGGAGACAGCCATGAGAATAAGGAGGCAGGATGGACCCCAGCATATTTTAGGAGCTAGAACTGACAGAATATTCTAGTTTTCAAACATTGCCTCTAGAGCTGTGCCAGCACAACACATCTAAAGAATAAAAGAAAGCTATCAGGAACACATGAGGGGCTTGACAAACCTGTGGTACATTCAGAAGGAAATAACAAATAGAAAAGCTGGTCTATAAATGAGGAGACTGATCTGGTCTGAGATATGTATTTAGGAGTCCTCAGGATGTCTGTGATAGTTGAAGTCTTGGGAATGAATGAATCACCCAACAGAGCAGTGTCAAGTGGGGACAGTAGAGGGCCAAGTTGAATCCTAGAATTAGCAACATGTAAAGGAAGCAGAGTCAATAAGCAGGAGTTTGGAAAGAGACCATCGAAGAGGTAGCAGAAAAGCCAGAATGTTGTGTTCCAGAATCTAAGGTAGGAGAAAACTCCAGAAAAGATACCATGGTCAAGTTTTTGAATGCTACAAAGGGGATATGGAAGAAGAAAAAAAAAACACAATGGGCTCACTGGGTTTAGCAACAAAAGGGTCAACGGTGACCTTAGCAAGGGCAGTCTCTGCACAGTGCTAGGGTTAGGATAGATTGTAGTGCACATGAGGAGGATTGAATTGTAGAGGAGCAGGTAGAATGACTGGGTATAATAAACTCTTTCAGGAGTTTACCTGTCTAGAAAAGAAGAGCAATAAAATAATTGCTAGAGAAGAATGCATGGGACTGACATTTTTAAAAAATGGAAGGGAACTTTAAATCAATGCAGTAGGCATTTATTGAGGCTACACTATTCTAGACACTAGGTTTTACAGAGATAGTGAAAAATCTCCATCCCTGCTTTCAAAAATTTCAGAGTGTACCAGGTTAAAGAAATCATAAAGAGATTATTTGATCTTAATTCATTTATGTAAATGTTGGTAAAAAATAATTGCCATATTTTCCATAATCCTGTGGTCCATAAAGAGCCTTTCAACTCTTGATGGAAAGCGATTTTAGAATTTAAGACAACGTTGCTAGCCCTAAACCAATTATCCAAAATCAAGTATTTGTGCTGTCAGAGAACAAACTGCTACATGTGGTAACTAAACACAGTTTCTTCCAAATGGCACTCAGGCCAGGCCATGTGTTTGTTGGAAGGCGAGAGAAAAGAAATCAGCGGAGAAAGGAAGGAAGGAGGGAAGGAAGGAAGGAGAGGGGAGCAGAGAGCAGGGGAGGGAGGGAGGAAGGAAGGGAAGGAAGGAAGGAAGGAAGGGAAGGAAGGAAGGAAGGAAGGAAGGAAGGAAGGAAGGAAGGAAGGAAGGAAGGAAGGAAGGAAGGAAGGAAGGAAGGAAGGAAGGAAATTTAAGACTATCTAGGCTGATCTAATCACTATAGGTGTTCTAATGTCTTGGAGCCTGGGGGCTTAATTTTAGACTAAGATGATAAATACCTTTGGCAATATTACTAAAAAGTTATACTTTATGGATCTTGATAATTATTGGAAATGTGAACCTAGATTCTAAGAAACCCTGAATTTGACTTCTGAATATGCACAAAACCTAGATGTGCAGTATGCACCTACTTTATTTAATGCTTCCCTAGACAAAATTTATTTGTGATATTACTCCTTTCTGAAATATTTTCACTAAAAAATTTGATATATGCAATATTAAATACAACCAAATTAACAGTGGTTTAAATAAGTTGGAAATTTATTTCCCTCTCAAGTATAAGCTGCCAGGGTTGATGTGTCAGCTTTGCCGTGCCATGCATCTAGACTCTTCTCTGTGGTTGCTTCACCATCCCCAGGGTGTTGCCTTTCTTTGTGTAGTCTGAGATACTGATCACCAAAACCACGTCCCAAGCAGCAAGATGGAGTAAGAAATGGTAGAAGGAGAGCATTGCACCTCACTTTAATCTCAGGATCTGAAAGTCACACATACCACTTCCTTTCACATGCTACAAGTGAGAACTTAGTTACCTGGCCACAACTACTGCAAGGGATGGTAAAGCTGTGCATCTTGCCAAGTTTCCAGCCAGAACCTGGGATCCTGCTACTAAAGGAAGAGGGGGATAGTGAATATTAGGAAATAAGTAACTGTTAACACACACATTTGTGTGTGTGCGTTTCTGTGTGTGTGTGAGCCGTGCATAAAATGGTGTGCTGCAACTGATGACAGCAAAAATGCCAGACAGCACTGCACATGCTCAGCAGGAAGCTTAAGGGCACTGAATACCCAAAGGCTCCCAGCTGGGAACCCTCCTCCACGCGATCCTTGGTGGGGTATGCTCAGCAAGTGCTGTTTACTCCACTGTAGCTTCTCCTTCTGTTTGTTCGTTATTTTGTGTTCTGCCAAGAGTTTTGATCCATATGGTTGATGAAAGATGTGGATAGAAACAATGGAATAATTTCATTCTGAATGTTAAAATGCAACTCCATGGGGGTTCAAGGCCTCTGGGAAGAAAAATATTTGCATTTCTTTGATGATTAGAGATGTTGAGCATTTTTTCATATATCTGCTGGCCATTTGTACGTCTTTTTTTGTGAAATGTCTATTTGAGTTTTTGTCCATTTTTTAATATTTGCTTTCTAGCTATTGAGTAGTTTGAGTTCCTTATATATTTTGGATATTAGCCCCTTATCCAGTGTATGATTTGAAAATATTTTCTCCCAATCTGTAAATTGTCTCTTTACTCTGTTATTTGTTTCCTTTGATGTGCAGAAGCTTTTTCTGTTTGTTTATTAAGACACGGCCTCACTCTGTCACCTGGGCTAGAGTGCAGTGGCATCATCATAGCTCACTGCAACCTTAGACTCCTGGGCTCAAGCAATCCTCCTGCCTCAGCCTCCCAAGTAGCTAGGACTGCAGACACTTGCCACCACACCTAGCTAATTTTTTTTATTTCTTGTGGAGATGGGGTCTTGCTGTTGCCCAGGCCAGTCTTGAACTCTTGGCCTCAAGTGATCCTCTCACCGCAGTCTTCCAAAGTGCTAAGATCACAGGCATGAGCCATCATGCTCAGCCCCCTGCAGAAGTTTTTTAGTTTGATGCAATCCCATTTGTCTATTTTTGTTTCATTGCCTGGGCTTTCAGGGTCATATCCAAGAAATCTCTGCCTATACCAATGTCGCAAAGCTTTTCCCTGGAGGGCACTCTTTGAAAAATTGAATACAACATTATGAATACAAAATTAGGTACAAAGTCCTTATTCAAAATGGCCTGTGAAAGTGAGAGTCAATGTGCCCCTGACTAATAGTTATAGGAAACATGTAAAGACCTGTCATGACTCTAGGAGATTTGAGGGGATGTGAAGTGCTTCCACATCAACATTTATCATTTTTTGACTTTTTAGTAATGGCCATTTTGACAGAGATAAGATGGTATCTCATTGTGGTTTTAATTTGCATTTCCCTAATGATTAGTGATGTTGAGCATTTTTTCATGTTTGTTGGCCATTTGTATATTTTCTTTGAAAAAGTGTCTGTTAATGTCTTTTGCCAACTTTTTAATGGAGTTATTTGGGGGTTTTTGCTGATTTGTTTGAATTCCTTGTAAATTCTAGATATTAGCCCTTTGTCACATGTAGAATTTGTGAATATTTTCTTCCATTCTGTATGCTGTCTATTTATTCTGTTGATTCTTTTGCTTTACAGAAACTTTTTAGTTAATTAAGTACTATTTACTTATTTTTGTTTTTGTTATATTTGCTCTTAGGCTCTTAGTCATAAATTCTAGACCAATGTTCAGAGAGTTCTTCCTGTTTCCTTCCAGAATTTTTATGGTGTCTAGTCTTATGTTTAAGTCATAAGTCTTAAGTCTTTAATCCATCTTGAGTTAATTTTTATGTATGGTGAGAGGTAGGGATCTAGCTTCATTCTGCTTGTGGTTATCCAATTTTCCCAGCACCATTTAGTAAATAGGATGTCCTTTCCCCAGTGTATGGTTCTCTCTGCTTTGTCAAAGATTAATTTGTTGTAAGTGTATGGTTTTATTTCTGGGTTCTCTATCCTGTCCCATTGATCTATATGTCTACTTTTATACCAATACTATGCTGTTTGGGTTACTATAGCCTTGTAGTATAATTTGAAGTTGGATAAAGTCATGCCTCCAGGTTTGTTCTTTTTGCTTAGTATTGCTTTGACTATTCAGGCTCTTTTTTTATTCCATATGAAATTTAGGATTGTTTTTTCTAATTCTGTGAAAAATGACACTGGTATTTTGATGGGAATTGTATTGGACCTGTAAATCATTTTGGACAATATGGATATATTGACAATATTGGTCTTCCCAATCCATGAGCATAAGATACTTTTCCATTTGCTTGTGTCATCAATGATTTCTTTCATCAGTATTTTGTAGTTCTCCTTATAGAGATCATTTTTTACTTTATTGGTTAAGTATAATATATTCCCAGATGTTGCATTTCTTTGCAGCTATTATAAATCATATGGAGTTCTTGATTTGATTCACAGCTTGGCTGTTATCAGTATATAGCAGTACTATTGATTTGTGTACATTAATTTTGTAACCTGAAACTTTACTGAATATTTCTTGGTTTTTTGTTTTTGTTTTTGTTTTGGAGAGAGAGAGTCTCACTATATTGCTCAGGCTGGTCTCAAACTCCTGGACTCAAGCAATTCTCCTGCCTCAGCCTCCCAAAGTGCTGGCATTACAGGCATGACCCACTGTTCCTAACCAAGTTTGTTTATCAATTCTAGGAGTCTTTTGGAGGAATCTTTAGGGTTTTCTGGATATAAGATCATATAATCAGCAAACAAGAATAGTTTGACCTCTTTTCTGATTTGGATGCCCTTTATTTCTTTCTCTTGCCTGATTGCTTGGGCTAAGACTTCCAACACTATGTTGAATAAAAGTGGTGAGAGTTGGCATCCTTGTCTTGTTCTAGTTCTTTCAACTATGCCCCATTCACTATGATGTTAGCTGTGGATTTATCATGTATGGTTTTTATAGTTTTGAGATATGTCCCTCTATGCATAGTTTGTTAAGAATTTTTATTATGAAGAAGTACTGGATTTTATCAAATGCTTTTTCTACATCTATTCGGATGATCACATGGTTTTTGTTTTTAATTCTGTTTACATGGTGAATCACATTTGTTGATTTGCATATGTTGAACCATCTTTGTATCCCTGGGATGAAACCCACTTGATGTGCTGTTGGATTCAATTCGCTGGTATTTTGTTGGGTGCTTTTGCATCTGTGTTCATGGAGTATATTGGGCTGTAGTTTTCTTTTTTCGTTCTATCCTTTCCTGGCTTTGGTATCAGCATAATACTAGCTTCATAGAATGCGTTAGGGAGGCTTCCTCCCTTCTTGATGCTATGGAATAATTTCAAGGATAGGTAGGATAGGTACAAGTTCTTCTTTGCAGGTCTGATAGAATTTGGCTGTGAATCTGTCTGGTCCTGGGCTTTGTTTTGTTGGGAAGTTGTTTTTTTTTGTTTTTTTTTTTTTTTTTTGACTGATTCAATCTCACTACTTGATATTGGTCTATTCAGGATTTCTATTTCTTCCTTATTCAAGCTTGTGAGTTTGTGTGTTTTTAACAATGTATCCATTTCCTCTTGATTTTTTAGTTTGGTTAGAAACTAGAGGTTTCTACACACATAGAGATGTTCATAATAGTCTCAGATGATCTTTTGTATTTCTGTGGTATCAGTTTTAATGTCTGCTTTTTCATTTCTGATTGAGCTTTCTTGAATCTTCTCTCTTATTTTCTTGGTCAGTCTAGCTAGTGGTCTATCAATTTTGTTTATCTTTTCAAATAACCAACTTTTTGTTTCATTGATCCCTTATAATTTTTTTTTCAATTCCATTTAGTTCTTCTCTGATCTTTTTATTTCTTCTCTACTGCTAGCTTTGGGTTTGGTTTGCTCTTGCTTTTTTGGTCCCCTGAGCTGTGATATTAGATTGTGAATTTGTGATCTTTCTTTTTGATGTAGGCCTTTCGTGCTATAAACTTCCCTCTTAGCACTGCTTTTTCTGTATCCCAGAGATTTAGTAGCTTGTGTTGCCATTGTCATCCAAGTCAAAGAATTTTTTTATTTCCATCTTGATTTAATCTTTGACCCAAAGATTGTTCAGCAGCAAGTTGTTTATCTTCCATGTATTTGTATAGTTTTGAGAGTACCTCTTGAAGTTTATTTCTAGTTTTATTCCATCATGTTCTGAGAAGATACATAGTATGATTTCAATTTTTTCAATTTGCTGAGACTTGTTTTGTGGTCTAACATATGATCTATCTCAGAAAATGTCTTATGTGCTGATGAGTAGAATTTATATTCTGCAGTTTTTGAGTAGAATGTTCTGTAAATGTCTGTTATGTCCATTTGTTCCAGAGTCCTATTTATTCCTAGGGTTTCTTTGTTGATTTTCTCCCTCAATGATCTTTCTCATTCTGTCAGTGGAGTGTTAAAGTCCCCTATTATTATTATGTCACTATTTATTTCATTTCTTAGGTCTAGTAGTATTTGTTTTATGAATCTAGGAGCTCTGGTGTTGGCTGAATATATATTTAGGATTGTTATATTTTCTTGTTGAATTAGTCCCTTTATCATTATATAATGACCGTCTTTGTCTTTTTTCACTGTTGTTAATTTAAAGTCTGTTTTATCTGATATAAGAACAGATAGTCCTGCTTGCTTTTTGTTTCCATTTGAGTGGAATATTTTTCCACCCTTGTACCCAGAGTATATGCTACTTTTTATGAGTTAAATGGGTTTCTTGGAGATAGCAAATGTTTGGGTTATTTTTGTCTACCCATTGCATCAATCTATGTCTTTTAAGTGGGGCATTGAGACAGTTTACAATCAATGGTGAGATTTATGTCAGGAACAGGAGTCAAATATCCTTCAATAAACACAGATGGATGAAGAGATGGACACAGACGTGCACTAAAAACAAACATCAACACACATCCAGATAATCCACATACAGCAGGTGCTCTATGTACTGGTTATTGGTGTTCTAAAGAACTTTTAAAAAGAATAAATCTTTTTAATGTATTCTTTTTTGTTTTCTTCATTAGATCCCCTCAGCAGAGTGTGTTTAAGACCAAAAAATGTAACTGATTCATTGAGCACCTATATTAATGCTAATTATATTAGGGTAAGTAAATAAACACAAATTTGTTTCTGGTGACTTACTATTTGGGGTTTGTTGTTTTTATTTTTTTCCTATAGTATATTTCCTAGAGTATATTAAGTTTGATTTAACTTGGCAACTAGCAAAGTTTTAATATTTATTTTTGTCTTAGTCACAATCAACATTGGTGGTGAATTCTTTATAATGAGTCTTCCTTCATTGTGGGTCCCTGGCTATAGCACCCTATATGGACACTGTACTGCAGACTAGGCATTACAATTCTTAATACCTTATGCTATGCTTAACTTGCTAGAAAAACAGCATGTGAATTGTGGTGATAGAATCAATGAAGCTACCATAGTCTGTCTTGCAGTTATTTTATTCTGAACCTCTTTCACTTAAACTTTTAGTGCAAGGTATAAACTAAAATATTTTTGTCTCTTTACTCCAAATAGGGCTACAGTGGCAAAGAGAAAGCATTCATTGCCACACAGGGCCCTATGATCAACACCGTGAATGATTTCTGGCAGATGGTTTGGCAGGAAGACAGCCCCGTGATTGTTATGATCACAAAACTCAAAGAAAAAAATGAGGTATGGTGTTCAGCCAACTTCCGAATGTTATACATGTTCTGTTGCTATAGAAGGGATATTGTATAAGTGAAATTGCCATGGACTTATGACGTATTTGTTTAAGATGGAAACTTTGAGACACTTAAATGCTAGGTCACTTTATACATCCATAAATTGGTAATTGTTATTATTTTATGAATGGCAACTTTCTTTCAGGTAAGTCAGTATACTTGGCATACACATATTTAATTTGTACTCACATATCTCAGTAAGAAAATAAGAGGCCACGAATTGTCACCCTAATTTATAGGCAGGGAAATAAACTATTCATTCATATCCCAAGTAATTTTTGACCACTTGCTATATGGCAGGTACCATTCTAGTTGTTGGTGATATAATAGTAAACAAAATGTACCAAGATCTATGCCCTTGGCAGATTTTAATTTTCTAGTGAGGGACAACAAAAAAAATCAACAAACATAATAAATTTATAAATAATATAGAATATGAAAAGAGAAATGCTATTTTTAAAAAGTAGAGCAGGTTAAGGGGTTTAGGTATGCTGGGTGTTGGTGGGAGGGGATGCATGGTCTACAGTAATAAGTAGGGTGGGCAAGATGAGCCTCATTAAGAAAGTGAAATTTGAAGAAAGATTTGAAAGAAGTTACAAAAATCAATCAACTTTCTCAATATCTTCATAATAAGGAATCCAAAAGAAACAAAATTAGACTCCATCTTCATACTGGTATTCTTTTCTAAGGATTCAGTTTGTAGAATATCCATTCTGTATTTTGCATTATAAAAATAAGACTGTGCAATTCCTCAAGGGTGATGTCCTAGGTACTGCTTACATTTTAGGATACCTTATTGGGATAATTACAGTCTGATTTTAGTCAGCATTTTTGTTTGTTTGTTTTCTTGTCAAAAGTATTATACCAGGGCTTCACCATGAGAATAAGAATTTAAGAAAACTGAGCTTTTCTTTATACCTTTTTGGTGAGTTTTAACTCCTGAGAATAGTATTCTCTCTAATCAAGAGAATTCGAGCTCACAAAATAGCAACTTATAAGTTTTTAAAAGTTTACTTTTTTCCCGTTTTGCTACAATAGATGAAACATTTTTTTAAATTTAGTCTAGAAAAATAGTATACATTTAACCAGTAAGAAAAGTTGTATACTTAATTCAACTATATGGCTTACCAAATAAACACATTTTATCAATCAGATATGAAAGCTTGCAGTAGCATAATAAAAATAACCCTTAATATTCTCAGCTGTTTCACACACAGTAGCAATCTGTCAACATATTAAGCCACTGACAGTTCCTACACAATTGTTTAATGTACGTAACATTTTATTTTTATGATAGAAAATATTCTTCAAGTTTAAAAGGGATATTCTCTGTATGTTTACATCCATACAATCATACATATAACTTACGTAATATGGCAGGCTAGATAACTTGAAAAGCCTCCCAACTACAAAACGAGTTACACTGGGTAAAATATGAAAAAGCACATATAGCAGAGCTTGAGGGAAAAAGTAAAGGAAATTCCAAAAAACATTAATAGGGCATAAAACCAGAGAATTAAGGATTACTTGTGTTTTGATGGCATTACAAGAACTAGAAACAAAGCCTGGCTTGCAGGAGCCAGGAGTTGGAACTAAGACTTGGTACTCATAAAGTGAGTGCCTGCCAAGGCTATGCCTTCAAAAAAAAAAAAAGTAAACCACAAAAATAAATCTGCCTACCAAATAGGATAATAACAGGAAGCTCATCTGTTCTAAGTCCTGCCTTCTTATGGGATAAGGAAAAAAGCTCTCTTGAGTATTTGAAGCAAGAAACCTCAGAATGCAAAAACCAGAAAATACCAAATGGAGTAATTAACATAAAAAAAGTAATTCTAGATTAGTAATACCATTTGGTACTTTACAAAAACAAAGGCAAAACCTTTTTAGATCCATATACTCTCAGCATATTCCTTACAGAATTTCTACAGAAAAAGCCTAGCCAGGGTGGAACAAGATGGCTGACCAGAGGAGCTTAATGCCTGTATTTCCACAGTAAAGGACCAAAACAATGAACAAACAACTACATTTAGACTGGAGTGTTTTAGGGAGACCATTGGAATACAGTAGAGGAGACATGAAAAACCTGTGGAGCCAGGAGACTTTTATGGAGGGTTGTACTGAGAAGAAAACAAAACACCCTGCCTATGCCACAGTACCTTCCCACACTGTCTTCTCAGAGGTTTACTGCAGTTAATTGACTACAGCTGAAGAAACTGCACAGAGACTACACTGCACCCACCTGGAATGAAAGCCAACACACCCTACCCAACCAACACCTTAAGACACATCTTCAGATGAAAGTTTTTATCTTCAAAAGCCAGTTTATAAAATTGCAAGAAGTGACCATTCCATCAGATGCACAGACATCAACATAGAGACACAAGAAACATGAAAAAGCAAGAAAATATGACACCACCAAAGCACAATAATTCTCCAGTAAATGGCCCCAAAGAAATGAAAATTTATGAATTGCATATAAATGAATTCAAAATAATGATCTTAAGAAAACTCAGCAAGATGCAACATAATACAGATAGACAATTCAACAACAACAACAGACTCATGTCCTGAATAAGAAATTCAACAAATAAATAGTTATTATAAAAAAGAATCAAACAGAAATCTCAGAACTGAAGATTTATATAAACGAATTTAAAAAAATATGATGGAGAATTTCAATGGCAGACTAGAACAAACAGAAGAATGAATTTTTGCACTTGAAGACAGGTCTTTCCAAATAGCACAGTCACAGGAAAAGAGAGAAAAAAGAATGAAAAGGAAAAAAAGCCTACAGGATTTATGGGACACCATTAAGCCAGCAAATATTTACATAATGGGGTTTTCAGAGGGAAAACAGACAGATAAAGGGACAGAAAGCTTACTTAATAGAATAATAAGTGAAAACTTCCTAAGTCTTAGAAGAGATATGAATATCCAGATCTATAAAGCTCAAAAGATTCCATGTAGATTCAATCAAAAGAGGTCTTCCTCAAAGCACATTATAATCAAACTGTCATAAGTCAAAGACAAAGAGAGATTTCTAAAAGCAGCAAAAAAAGAAAAACCCATTAAGTCACATATAAAGTCATCCCATTAGACTGTCAGCAGATTTATCAGCAGAAACTTTGTAAGCTAGAAGAGAATGGGATGATATATTCAAAGTGTCAAAAAAATAAAAAGAGCCATCAAGAATACTATGCCCAGCAATGCTATCCTTCGGAAATGAAGGAGAAATATTATAAGTCTTTCCCAGATAAGAAAGAGCTAAGGGAATTCATCACCACAAGATTGGCCTTACAAGAAATGCTCAAGGGAATGGTTCAAACAAAAGCAAAAGGATAATAACTACTAACATGAAAATATATGGGAATATTAACCTCATGGGTAGAGGTAAATTCATAATCAAATTCAGAATACTATATATAATCTTTCAGATCTCCAAAATGAGGTTAAAAATTAAAACTGTCAATGATAACTATATCTACAATCAGTTTTTAAGAACCCACAGTTTCAAAAGATCTAAATTAAGGCAACAAAACTATAAATTGTGGGAATAGGAGAGAAAAAGTCTAGAGTATTTGAATTTGACCAAATTTAAGTTGTTATCAGCTATAATAGTTTATTCCAACCATAATATTTTCATGTAAGCACCAGAATAACCAAAAAGAAAAATATTACAACAATACACAAATGATAAAAAGAAATTAATCAAAGCGTATCACTACAGAAAACTAACAAGCCACAAAGGGAAACAATAAGAGAGGTAAAAAGAAACAAAAGATATAAAAATCAACCAGAAAACAACAAAATGGCAGAAGCAAGTTCTTACCTTTCAATAATAATATTGAATGGAAAAGGATTATATGCTTCAGTGAAAATACAAAGAGTGACTGAATGGATTAAAAAGAAAAAGACCGAACTATATGCTGCCCACAAGAAACGTGCTTTACCTGTAAAGACATAGACTGAAAGTGAAAGGATAGAAAATAATATTCTAAGCAAATGGAAACCAAAACAGGGCAAAAGTAGCTATACTTATATGAAACAGTCCTTAAAAAAATAAAGTCAAAAACCATAAAAAGAGACAAAGAAGGTCATTATATAATGATAAAGAAGTCAATTCAGCAAGAGAACATAACAATTGCAAATATATGTGTACCTAAAACCAGAACACCCACCTATATAAAGCAATTATTATTAGATATAAAGGGAGAAATAACTGCAATACAATGAAAATAAGGAACTTCACACTCAACTTTCAGCAATGGATAGATCAGATCATCCAGAAAGAAAATAAACAAAGAAACATTGGATTTAAACTACACACCAGACCAATGGACCTAACAGACGTTTACAGAACATTCCACTGAACAGTGCATATTACATCTTTTTCTTAATATCACATGAAACATTCTCCAGGATAGATTATATGTTAGGCCACAAAACAAGTCTTAACAAATTTAAGAAGATCAAAATCATTCCAGGCATGTTTTCTGACCACAATGTTATAAAACTAGAAATCAACAACAGGAAGAAATTTGGAAATGTTACAAATACATGGAAATTAAACAACATGCTCCTGACCAACTAATGGAACAATGAAAAAATTAAAAGTGAAATTAAAAAATTATTTGAGACAAATGAAAATAGAAATACAACATACCGAGGCCTTTGGGATACAGCAAAAGCAGTTCTAAGAGGGACGTTTATATCAATAAATGCCTACATTGAAAAAGAAGAAAGATCCCAAACAACCTAACTATGCACCTCAACGAGCTACAGAAAATAAAAACAAACTAAACCCAAAATTAGAGAAGGAAGGAAATAATAATTATCTGAGCAGAAATAAATGAAACAGAGACTAAAAAAATACAAAACATCAATGTAATGAAGAGTTGGTTTTTGAAAAGATAAACAAAAATGATAAACCTTTAACTAGACTGAAAAAAAAAAAAACAGACAAGGCCCAAATAAAATCAGAGATGAATAAAAAGACTTTACAACAGATACCACACAAATACAAAGGCTCATAAGAGACTACTATGAACAATTATACACCAACAAATAGGATAACCTAGAAGAAATGTATAAATTCCTAGACACATACAATCTTTCGAGATTGAACAATGCAGCAATAGAAAATCTGACCAGACCAATGACTGAGGAAATTGATTCAGTAATAGAAAGCCCAGGACCTGATAGCTTCACTGATGAATTCTACCAAACATTTAAATAAGAAATAATATCAATTCTCCCCAAACTATTCAAGATAATTGAAGAGAAGGAAATACTTTCAAACTCATTCTACAAGGCCAGCATTACTATGATACCAAAACCAGACAAGGTCACCAAAGAAAAAGAAAACTACAGGCTAATATTCCTGACAAATATAAAATCCTCAAAAAATATTACCAGACCAAATTCAACAGCACATTAAAAAGATCATCCACTATGATCAAGTGGGATTTATCCCAGGAATGCAAGGATGGTTCAATATACGCAAATCAATAAATTTGATGCATCACATTAACAAAATGAAAAACAAACACCATATGATCATTTCAATAAATGCAGAAAAATATTTGACAAAATTCAACATTCCTCCATGATAAGAACTCTCAACAAATTAGGTATAGAAGGTACATACCTCAACACAATAAAACCCATGTAAAACAAACCTATAGATAATACCATACTAAATAGGGAAAAGTTGTTCCCTAAGATCTGGAACAAGACAAGAATACCCACTTTCATCTCTTCTATTTGACATAGTACTAGAAGCTCTAGCCAGAGCAATCAGGCAAGAGAAAGAAATAAAAGGCACCGAAACAGGAAAGGAGGAAGTGAAACTGTCCCTCCTTGCAGATTATATGATTATCTATGTGGGAAAACCCTAATGACTGCACCAAAACACTGTTAGAACTAGTAAGCAAATTCAGTAAGGTTGCAAGATACAAAATCAACATTCAATAATCAGTAGCATTTCTATATGCTATCAGTGAACTATCTGAAAAAGAAATTTTTTAAAACCCCACTTCAATAACTACAAAAATACATACACACACACACACAAGATGCTTACAAATACAAACTTAACCAAACAGGTGAAATATCTCTATACTGAAAACTGTAAAACATTGATGAAACAAATGGAAAAGCACACAAATAAATGGAAGGATATCTTGTGTTCCTGGATTGAAAGAATTAATATTGTTCAAATGTTTATACTACCCAAAGCAATCTACAGATTCAATTCAATCCTTATCAAAATACCAATGACATTCTTCACAGAATTAAAAAAAAAAATCCTAAAATTTGTATGCAACCACAAAATACCCCAGATAGCCAAATTAATCTAGAGCCAAAAAGAAAAACAAAGCTAGAGTCATCACACTACTTAACTTCAATATATACCACAAAGTTATAGTATCTAAAAGAGCATGGTATTATCATAAAAACAGACACATAGACCAATGAAACATAATAGAAAGCCAAAAAAGAAAACCATGTATTTACAGCCAACTGATTTTTGACAAAGGTGCCAAGAGCACACACTGGGGAAAGAAAAATGGAGTGGGAAAAATTGGATATCTACATGTAGAAGAATGAAACTATATCTGTATCTTTTAACATGTATAAAAATTAATTCTAAATGGATTAAAGACTTAATTGTAAGACCCAAAAGTAGAAGAAAACAGGGAAATGCTTCATGTATATCATGTAAATCAGATACAATTAATTTTCAGTCATAGAAATCAAGAGTAGAGAGGTTACTAGAGATAATGAATGCCAATATCAACACTAAAAGGTACAATGCACAAATAAGATACAATTCTAAACTTGTAAATATGTAACATAGCCTCAAAATATCTGATGCATTAATGGGCAGAATTAAAGAAAGAATTGATAAATCACCATCAAACTGAGAGAAAACGCAACAAAAAGAAGATAATTAAGCCAGGTGCAGTGGCTCATGCCAGTAATCCTAGTGCTTTGGGAGGCCGAGGTGGGAGGATTACTTGAGGACAGAAATTTGAGACCAGCCTGAGCAACATAGCAAGATCCCCATCTCTACAAAAAAATTAAAAAAAATTGAAAAATCAGCCGGGCATGATGGCTTGTACCAGTAGTCCCAACTACTCAGAAGGCTAAGGCAGGAGGATAGCTTGAGCCCAGGAGTTTGAGGTTGCAGTGAGCTATGATGACACCACTGCACTCTAGCCTGGGCATCAGAGCAAAACCCTGTCACACACACAAAAAGAATATATTGTTATTTATTATGTTAAGCAGATAAAAATATTAATAAGAATATAGCAAAAGTTTAAATATGACCTTTCTACAAGTCAACAAGCTTAATTTAATGGGCATATATAGAACCTTCCAGCCAACATTCTCATACAAATTTTTCCAAAGCATGAAGCATTATGAAAAGTGACAATACTAAGACCATATAACAAGTCTTGGCAAATTTCAAAGAAAAACTATAGATGTGTGCTTTGATCACAGTGCAACTAATTTAAAAATAAAAAATGAAAGGATAAGATGAAAATTACACTTTAAAATTTAAAAAACACACAATTCATAGATCAAAATGAATTTATAATAAAAATGTAAATTACATACTGTTTCATGATAGTCTTAGAAGTAAAAAAATGTTAATTACCTACAACTCAGTGATAGTTAAAATACTACATATCAAATCTTGCAAAATGCTACTAAAAGTGTTCATAGAGGGACATTTATAATCATGAATATTGACATAAAAGAATTGATGATCTAAGCAACTGACTTCAGTTATTAAAAGAACTACAGAATAAACACAAAACAGGAAGAAAGGAAGGATTACTAAAAAATAAAATAGTAGTTAAGAAATATAAAACAAGATAAAAGGATTGATTAAAACCAAGTCACTTTTTTAAAAGTCTAATAAAATAAGCAAAACTAGCAGAATTAATGGAAGCTCAAATAAAAATATTAGAATGACTATAAAGCAGAGACTTTTTAAATCAAAGGACACTATGAATAGCCTCATGCAGGATTTATGCCATTTCATAGATGTGAGCAGAATGCATCATTCCTGCCTAGTTTGGTTTTATTATGATTTTCTGAATAGACTGTCACAATAGAAATGTTTTTTCAAAGTGCATACATGCCTTTACAAATTCTGCTTCTATTACAAATAAAATCATATGAAATCAACATAGAAAAAGCACCATGATTTATGTAATTATTTGTAAATAGAAGCATGTGAATGTTTTAAAACAACTACATTGTATTTTCCACAGAAAACCTAATTTGTCAGTGTTGCATATGTATTAAGGATTAACACTTGGCAAAGCTTATGTGAAACAATCTCTCACAAGGATTACACAATAGGTTGTAATAACTGTGTAAGATAAATTACAGTTTTTGTTCACTTCAGCATTTCCTCTTCCTGTGATATATGCTGGTGTTTATTTATACTTACAGAAAAAAATCAGAAATGTGCCTTTAGGGCTTTAACTTGTTCTTGAATTGGGGTTTTATCAGGACAGAAGCTAAGATTGTTGGTTAGTCAGAAAGCATTCCTTAGAGGGCTTGTAGTATGTGAAATATTTTAAAGAAATCCAATAGGGATGATAGGAGCAATTGTGAATCTTCCAAAGCCCCAGCCAACATTGCTCTTCTCCTTCATCTCCAAGAACAAGGTTGTCATTCTGTCAGAACTGCTGTGTAAGTCAAATGTATATTTCAAAGTGCTACAGAGTTGGTTCACTGATGATGCTCAGAACTCTTCAGTCTATGTCTGCAAAGGAACAGAGCCCATCTTCTTTCTTCTTTTTCAAGTGGAACAATCATCCTCAGAGCTAACCTGTTGCTGCCACTCTCAGATTTCACAGTCTCCATAGGAGAGCCAAGAGAATCTGTCGAAAGCTAGAATTTTCTTGTAATAATCTCCCTACTAATGGGTAGTTGAGGTTTTAATTTTTCTCTTTGGCTGCATAATACAGAAATTGGAGAAGTGATTAATTTGTTTATCATTTTTAGATCCTCGTCTTTTTAAATGTCTGAGATAAACTTCTGGGGATATCAAAGTCATTTATGTTATATGTCTTCTATGTGTGGCATGCTTTGTGTTTTTTTTCTATAACCAGTCATAATCTCAAATATGGCAATAAAGATTTTGACATTTTGTATGGTTCATGACTCTTTAAAATAAAAATTTGTTTCTGTCTAGACTCTCCAACGATGTAAATATAATACTAGCAAGAAAACTTTGATGTTTTACAGATCAAAATGATACTGAGATGTCTGGCTCAAAAGACATATGCAATAGACTTCACACTACCAGGAAAATGCTGTTTACCGAAAATGTGCCAACTTTCAATTGTGTTAAGCGTCATTGTTTGGAATAGACAAAAATCATTTCCTCCAAAAAAATGTGGAGGTGGGGTTATCTTTAGAAATTCCCAGGCTTTATATTTTCATGAAGCTTCCTACTATCTATTAAATAAATGAATGCCATCTCTTATTTAATAATCCCAATATTCTCAGTTATTCAACTTTCATAAAATGAGAATAAACAAAAAATGAAAAGACAGACCTGAAAAATCAGTTATCTTATGTTGAAATAAAACAGAAGAGATTTTATTGCTGGTAAATTTGAATTCTTTTATTTAGATAAATCTCAAGAAGAAGGGAATTCCTCTTGAAAGAAAGAAACATTGAAAATACAGTGCTAAATTCTTTTAACATGAATTATTCTATTACTAGAGAAGACAGAATAGCCCAAGCCTACAAAGCTGGAACTAGAAGATTAACCCAAAAATGGCAAGTAGTGTTTGCACACTGTCAGGAAGTCAAAGTCCTCAGACTGCCACTAGAAGCTATTCTTTGCATCTCTTTCCCCTTCTAGAAAACAAGGAAAGTAGCTATAAATGTTGATCATATTGCAAATATTATGGAAGATATTTCTAGCTACTACCATTTATTGAATATATGTGCTAAGCCTGGTTCATACATAAGTTCCATTAATTTTCATTCTAACTCTATAAAGTAGATTTTACTATCTCTGTATTAAAGATGAGAAAACTGAAGCTTAGAGAAGTTAAGTCATTTACTTAAAGTATTAGAGTTAGTGAGTGATGGAATCCAAATTTTAATCCGGGTTTGTTTGATTCCAGAGCCCATTGCACTTAATCATTGCCCCAGCATAATAAAGGGCCAAATAAAGAGGCAAGACATTTATGACCCACTGTTGCAAGACAACAGTGATTGACCTAACATAATACTTCCCTCCTGTTGGGAAATAGGTTAAGAGATGTTAAAAGTTTCAGGAATTTTGCAGGGATTTGCCCTGAAGGAATCTGTGGACATGTTAGTTCACAGAATAGAAGCTGCTTCCAACAAGGGAGGCATTGTCAGAGGATGTTTGCAAAGCAACGTTTCTTCTTTGCTGCCAGCCATGACCTTAAGCTTTTTTGCGAAGCAGAAGCTTGGTTTGGGCCATTGGTGGAGAAGCTGATTCAAATGCCTGCCCAGCAGATAATGTGCAGCTGGAACTATCCTAGACTTCAAGGCTATTCCTGCTTCACTCCTGACTACATGTCTCTGTGTTTAGAAGTAGATTAGAGTAGTACACAGACTCAGTGTTCTCATTTTATACATTTTATCTTTAATTTGTATGCTCA
>CAUYPO010039945.1:0-18523 GCA_963574435.1 Cheirogaleus major | reverse complement strand
TTGAAAAGTTTCTGTTCATGTCCTGTGCCCACTTTTTGATAGGATTGATTTTTTCTTGCTGATTTACCTGAGTTCTAAATTGATTCTGGTTATCAGCCCCTTATCGGATGTGTAGCATGTGAAAATTTTCTCCCATTCTGTGGGTTGTCTGTTTGCTCTCATGACAGTTTCTTTGGCTGTGCAGAAGCTTTTTAATTTGATCAGGTCCCATTTATTTATTTTTGTTGCTGCTGCGATTGCCTTTGGGGTCTTCTTCATAAATTCTTTCCTTAGGCCAATCTCTATAAGAGTTTTTCCAACATTTTCTTCTAGAATTCTTATAGTTTCATGCCTTAGGTTTAAGTTTGTTATCCATTGTGAGTTGATTTCTGTGAGAGCTGAAAAATGCAGATCCTACTTCAGTCTTCTACATGTGGCTATCCAGTTTTCCCAGCACCATTTATTGAATAAGGATTCTTTTCCCCAGTGTATGTTTTTGTCTGCTTTGTCAAAGATTAGATGGCTATATGAGGATGGTTTTATATCTGGATTCTCAGTTTTGTTCCATTGGTCTATGTCTCTGTCCTTGTGCCAGTCCATGCTGTTTTAGTTACTATAGCCCGGTAGTATAGCTTGAAGTCTGGTAAATTGATGTCCCCCAATTTGTTCTTTTTGCCTAAGATTGCTTTTGCTATATGGGGGTCTTCTCTGCTCCATATGAAGCGTAGAATTATTTCTTCTAGGTCTGCGAAAAATGATGTTGGTATTTTAATAGGGATTGCATTGCATTGAATCTGTAGATCACTTTGGGTAGTATAGACATTTTAACAATATTGTTTCTGCCAACCCATGAGTGTGGCATGGTTTTCCACCTATTTACATCTTTTGCTATTTTCTTCTTCAGTATTTCATAGTTTTCCATATATATATGTCTCTCACCTCCTTTGTTAAAGATATTTCTAGGCATTTTATTTTCTTTGTTGTTATTGTGAAGGGTATTGAGTCTTTTATTTGGTTATCAGTTTGACTGTTGTTGGCTTATAGGAATCCTACTGATTTCTGTACATTGATTTTGTAACCTGAGAGTTTGCTGAATTTGTTTATCAATTCCAGTAGTCTCATGGCAGAATCTCTGTGGTTTTCTAGATATAAGATCATACCATCAGCAAAGAGTAATATTTTTACCTCTTTGGCCCCCATTTGGATGCCCTTTATTTGTTTCTCTTGTCTAATTGCTCTGGCTAGGACTTCCAGCACCATGTTGAATAGAAGCAGTGATAGAGGGCAATCTCATCTGGTTCCGGTTCTAAGCGGTAATGCCTTCAGTTTTTCCCCATTCAGTATGATGTTTGTTGTGAATTTTTCATATGTGGCTTTTATTAGTTTTAGGTAAGTCCCATTTATGCCTACTTTGTTAAACATTCTTATCATAAAAGGGTGCTGAATTTTGTTGAATGCTTTTTCTGTGTCTATCGAGAGGATCATATGGTCTTTGTTTTTTCATTTGGTCTTTAAACATTCTAATATGTTCTCAAATACAATTAGAAATTTGTTATTATTAGTACCTATAAACTGATTTAAGAAATAATTAAAATTTATTTTCCTAGTGAGTATATTACTGTTCAAGAGGATTCAGTTAACGCAATGCCACAATACCACTTTTGTAGAGATCATTTTTTTGGTCCATCCACATAAGAATTGTTTATGGAATATCTACTTTGTCCCATTTTCTCCAGAAATATTCGCTGAACAAACAGTAATGAAAAGCAGTTCATGAGAAATGCATTGTATCATCTATGTTTCAACATTCTTCTCTGAGTTGATATGAATCTGCAATTTCCCTTTAACTAGAGAGACTCTATGCCCATGCTTTCTCTGATGTCCTGATATAATTATCAACAAAATCTCCTTTCACTGTTAAGACTGTCCTAGATTATGATTATTTGTATGTTGACACTTATGGTAAATAGGTGTGTAAGAAATCTGAGAATCACTGATTACTAGCCCATAACTATCTTTGCCTGAAAAAAAGATTGATGTAAATCTTCAAGATTCAAACTTAACTAATGTCTATATTTTGAATTAAAATATATCAGAAATATTTTCTTACCTTTTGGAGAATAAGCAACTAAAAGCCAAGCTAAGGAAAAAAAAATAATTGTCCCTTGTATTTCATTAGGTAAATATGGTACATATACAAAGATTGAAAAATTGCACAAATATTGAAGGGTGCAAATTACCTCCATACTTCTATAGCAGTATTGATTACATTTTCCCTGTTGTGCTTGCACATAAATTCCCTTGACATCAACCACCAACCATTTCAACATGAAAGAAAGTGACTTGATTTATTGGCAAAGGTAAGAAATTTTCTTATAATAAATTAGGTAGTCTATAGAAATAGGCCTTTCAATCTAAAACAGCCTCCTCATTTAATTATAAAGATGAACAGAGATATATAATGCATGATAAATCTAAACCTCTGAATAGAATAAAGTGAGTTACTTGAGGATATTTTATGGGGATTTGAATTAGAAAGTTCTAAGGTAGATTTATGCTAAAACACACAGGTATTGAAAACATATTTATTGCATTTAGCAAAAGTCTCCTCCCCCCAAAAAAGTTCTATATTAAGTAATATCTTTGAAATACAGGCAACATATATTGAAAACTTTTTTTTTCTGCACATAGTATTTGTAGATCAGGGCACATGTAGCATGAGCATTTCATTTTCATTTTCCAATTTCAGTAACCATTCCATTCCATATGCAGTGATTCAACACTTCCCACATCTGCTGTAGTCCTCCCCATTGCATTTTCTCATTACCTTCCAATATTTTTTTGTTCTATACTTTTCTGGATGATTCTCTGACCCTGTCTTTGTATTTTTTGTTTTAACTTCATTCTCATAGGCTCCCATTTGCCTTTTCTCTGCAAAATTAGATTCCTCCTTCCTAGTGCACTGTGATCATCCTTCTCTCCCATCATTGTCCTTTCTACCTCTGGCTTTAAAATGTATTTCTCTTCCTCTCCATACTTTCTCTAGTTTTAAAACAGAAAATAATCATCCATATTATTTAGGGGTATACAGAAAAAGGGATTAAGCTAAAAAGAGAAGCAAGGAAATAATAATGATAAAAGTAAAGATAGAGGTTACTTTGTGGAGGTAAACCATAAAAGGGCAATTTCTAGGGGATCATGTATGTTCTTTTCTTTATCAGAGGATAGCTAACCTAGTGTTTTTTGCTTAACAACCATTTGTTGAAATTCGCATATAATTAGGGTTGCCAGATACAAAGCAGAATACCCAGTAAATGTGAATTTCAGATAAAAATATATATGGGTAGGTCTTAAATGCATTTTCTTTTTTTTGGTAATTATATATATATATATGTAGTACAAGTGCTATTTTGCTACTTTGCTATATTGCACTGTGGTGAAGTCAAGACCTTCAGTGTATCCACCACTGGACCAATGAACTAAATGCATTTTTGACTTAAGGTATTTTTAAGTTATGATGGGTTTATAGGGATGTAGCCCCATTGTAAGTTGAGGAGCATTTATGTGTGTGTGTGTGTGTGTTCTGTCGTTGTTTACCTCAAATTCACATCTAATTGTGTGTGCTGCTTTTAATTTTTATCAGCTAAATCTAACAATCCTAGATGTCAATTGAATGTACTTCCCTGATTATTATGATGTAAAAGAATGTTTAAAATATGAATGAACCTTATAACCACTATCATAAAAGCTAGAATATTAGCTGAGCACAAAAGAGAACAGTCTATAGAGCTAACTATAATGGACATAATAACGAGTTTGTAACAACAATGATGTGAAGAAAGTATTTCTATATAATAATGGCTTAATGTTATCAAATAGAAAGATTTGAAAGTATTGAAAAATGGCCAAAGTTGCCAAGACCCATTTCTATCACATTATCAAGTGGTTGCAACATTATTAGTAATAATGACTAATCCACCATATTTAGTGATAGCTACCCTAAGCCAGATGTTCAACTGGTCACTCAGTTAATTTTTCCATATTCCATTTTTTTCAAAAAAAGAAGCATAATATTATAGTAGAAACATCATTACCTTTAATGTGAGAAGTCATGGATTACTGACCAAGCACCCCTCCCTGCCACCTGTGGAATCTAATCCTTTGATCCTAGTTTTTCAGGTATTCTCTTGAGTCTCAGTCATACTTTAAAAATAGAGTAAAGCCATGGTTCTGCTGTCAGGCTTAAATAAGTTATGTGAAGGACATTTGTAAGTGGAAAATCTCCTAGGTAACATAGGTTGCATACAAATAAAATAACAATTTTTTATAGCTTAATTGGTAAATGCATTTATTAATGCATGATATTACAAATCTAAAAAATAATTGACAAAAGAGATCAACCATTAAAATATTACTATTTTGATTTTCTACAAAGCATCAAAATTTAAAAGGTTTAAAGTTAAAGCTTCTCCCAATTTTACAGAAACTTAAAATGCCCTGCCTTTCGTGTATCTACCTATAAGAATTAAATATCTCTAGAAAGATCAATACACTACAATGTTTTTCCAATTAAGCTCCCCCACCCCCAACGGGGTCTCACTCTGTTGCCAGGGCTAGAGTGCCGTGGAGTCATCATAGTTCACAGCAACTTCAAACTCTTCGGCTCAAGCGATCCTCCTGCCTCAGCCTCCCGAGTAGCTGGGACTACAAGCGCACCCGTCACAGGGCTATTTTTTTTCTATTTTTAGTAGAGAGGGAGTCTTGCTCTTGCTCAGGTCTCAGCACTCCTGGCCTCAAGCTATCCTGCCACCTCGGCCTCCCAGTGCTATGATTACAGGTGTGAACTACCATGCCTGGTGTTTTTTTTTTTTTCCAGCTAAGATTTCAAATTACTTTTCTGCCATCTGTCTCCTTCACTTTAAACACTGAATGATTATATTGTAAAATGAGTCAAACTGAATTTCTAATCCCGGCAAATGAGAATATTATGGTTTTCTACAGAAGATCAGTGATTTAGGACGTTTCAAAGGAGTACTCTTTTCTTTTACACTCCCCGAGGCATTAAAATACCTCGCTGTGTGTTCAGAGAGTGCAGAGGGAGCTGCGCTGCCACGCACGCCCAACTCTGGAATGTGGTTAATGACAGATTGTAAATTGCTGATGCCAAATCTCCAAGAATTTCCTTCCTTCTTCCTAACGCTTCGTCCTGTTTTTATTTTTCTCCAGCAATTGTGGTACTCTTTATCACCCTGAGGCGCAGCAAGAAAGAGCCCCTGATCATTTCAGAGGAGGACGTGCGGGAGAACGTGGTCACCTACGACGACGAGGGAGGAGGAGAGGAAGACACCGAGGCCTTTGACATCACAGCCCTGAGGAACCCTTCTGCTGCTGAGGAGCTCAAGTACCGGAGAGATATCAGACCTGAAGTGAAGCTCACTCCCAGACATCAGACACTGTCCACCCTGGAAAGTATAGATGTTCAGGAATTTATTAAGCAAAGACTAGCAGAAGCAGACCTAGACCCCAGCGTCCCCCCTTATGACTCTCTTCAGACTTATGCCTATGAGGGTCAGAGATCAGAAGCTGGGTCCATCAGCTCGCTGGATTCAGCAACGACACAATCAGATCAGGATTATCACTATCTTGGAGACTGGGGACCCGAGTTTAAAAAGTTAGCTGAACTCTATGGAGAAATAGAATCTGAAAGAACAACTTAGGGGATCAATTCTTGCAACCTTGTAGAATTTGCTTCCCGAGCAAGTGGAGATATAACCTCAGCAATGACAAGGAAGAAGTGTGAAAACAGTACTTGGAATTGGGCAAGCTGTACACAGCTCCTTTAGAAACAAGTGCCCTTTTCATCATCGAAACTGGGTTATTTCATTGGAAGAAAGTCAAATCTGAACAGACAAACAAAAATACAGAGAAAAAGCTATTGTTCCTTGTGTATATTTTCAATTGCTCAATAAAGTCTGTGGTACTGTTTAATTAAGAATATCTGAATTAAGCCAAACAATGATATTTGTTTTAATATTTTGTGATTTATTTTTCAAAAGCAAAACTGAACAAAAAGGCTCAAGATCACTGATGACTATGATTTATAGGGGTGGTACACTGCGAAAGGAAACTTGTGAAGGTAATCATGACCTCTTTTTCCACTTTTCTGGGTGGACCCTTGAGACCACACTCTGTTATTGTGACAGATCCCATTAGCCCTGTCGTGTGTTTAAATTACATAAGGTGTTTCCAGTATACCAGGCCACTCTGTCATAGACTTGTATGTACCATTTCCCTTTGCCCTCCCCACTTCTTTTCTCCATA
Source organism: Cheirogaleus major (assembly GCA_963574435.1). NCBI lineage: Eukaryota > Metazoa > Chordata > Mammalia > Primates > Cheirogaleidae > Cheirogaleus > Cheirogaleus major. The sequence goes on along the minus strand of CAUYPO010039945.1, from coordinate 12,223 downwards.
CAAAACTGATGGAGCATGGGGATTTGCTGCCTGCACTATAATGTATGCAACTTCGGTGCACTCATTGTGCACTGTACTGAGCACGAGACAACTGTCTCAACCCCGTCTGCCCCCTTTTATTTTAAACAGGAGACCCCCTTTTGTAAATGGATCGAAAGAATGGTTTAAAGTATATTCCAAAAATCTGACATGTCAGGAAATGATTTAATTTTAAAAATAGCCACACACCTATCCTGTAGGAAATGTTGGGAAACTTTATTCTTTTTTTCCATCTGTTTTAGTACATTTAAATTGGAAATTTTTATCATTCCTGTACCTAAAAGTAGTTGTCAAAAATTTTGCCATTTGGTTTGTGCTTCAGCATAATTCACTTATTTTCATCATAAGTAGTCATCAAAAATACGACACAATAACAATGTAGTCTGAAAAGACTATCCTCTAATTCACATAAACTTCATAGATTCAGGATTGATTTACCTGTATTCCTCACAGACGTTCAGACTTTCTCTATCTCATGGTCTGATTAGTTCTTACATGCTTAGTATCTTACAGAAGAATGTGTAGGACTAGGAGAAAAATACAAAAGAAAGAGGAGAGTCACACTTACTATCCTTTGATATGTCCCCAAAAGTCTCTGAGCTTCAGGGTCCAAAACTGCAAAACAGAGATGGCAATGACTTCCCTGCCTACCTCACAGGGTTGTTGTGAGGATTAAATGAACATCTGTAAAAATGCTTTGCCAACTGCAAAGTATTCTCTTACTTAAAGGCTTGCAGACTCTTATTTAATTTTCTAGTTCCATTAGCTTATAAATATATATTTACATACATTTTGCATAAAATATTATATTATCATTGGAGAAGTTCATGAAACCTTCAAGAGTGAAGCAACTGTTTAAATATATAGTATATAAGTCTAATTATTTTAATATTTTCATAAATAAGCTAATTTTCTTAGTATTTCTTGGGGCTTTTCTTTTCCAAATTGTTTTAGATAATATTTTGTTATTGTTGCTCTTGACCTTGAAGTAATATTTCATAGCATAATGGTCCTATTCTCCAAAGATAACCACATCTATGTATTTCAGGTAAATTGGATTTTTTAAATACATGATATTAAGGATGATTTGAAGGGGGAGTTTTTTCATTGCTCTTTATATTTATCATAATCTAGTGTCCCCAAAAGTTATATGACATTTTCTGTCTGATTCTACCCATGTGAAAAATTTTGGGTTTTGCCTCTGTTTGCATCTGCCCTGTGCTATCATATTACAATTCTGAGGTATGGGAAGTAAGTAAGTTTAATTTGAATAATTCTCAATTTGTGTTTTAAGCCTGAGGAATAAAATGTAATTTAAGCTTTTTACAACATTTTAGCTTTCCAGATGCTGCTTTCATCATTTTTTATATCATAATGGTGTGCGTTTTGGTGTGAAGCTAAATCAAAAGAGATACTCGGGTTTTGGGGAATAACCTCTGAATACACATAATCTGATTGAGCTAACTCTGGGCTACATTTACCCTGAAAAGAGGGAAAACCTTCAACAACTTTTGTTGATCCTCATGCTTTGACTTTCCTATGCAAAGAGGACCAGGAATATCAGGTTCTGCAAGTACACTAGGCTTTTGGATTTACATTTTGAAATAACTATCCATAGCATTTTTTTTAAATATTCACCTAGTAACTTTATAGATGCAGAATTTGAAAGATGAAAATGTTTGTATACATTTAACCATGTATCATCAAGGTCCTATGCATGGTTCTGAATATTGAAATATTTCTCTGATTTTGTAAAACAAAACACTTCAGATCAATCTTATTTTAATTACACAATAAAATTATAATGGATTGCTTCTAAGCTCCTGATATTAAATCTAAATATGAAGGCAAAATGGAGCTTCCATAGTCTGGAAATATGTTTCCTTGTAGATGTTTTGAAAAATTTTGTTAATGAAAGCATTCCAAATACTATTTTTATATGATTCTGAAACTAGGCAATTATATCATTATTATAAATATGGATTGGGTCTCATTATTTTTTATTTTGGCTCTTTGAATCAAGAAGACAATAATAACATAAATGCTCTACAAATTGACTGAAGTCATTTAACATTCGATACCTTATTTTAAAATCTCCAGTGTGACCAATGTTAAAAGAAAGTTTTCATAGAGTTTATTGAGCCAAGAATTTGTACATCAACTCTGAGCTTTCACTGGCCACAAAAAATCAGCTATGGAATCACACGTCACTGATGTGTCTCATCACATTTAGTAAGCCTTACTTGCGATTTATAGACATAAAGCAAATACAGCTTTAAAATCAATTCACTTTTTTCTAATAAGATAATTTTCTATGGACAGATCTTGTACAAAATGGTGGCTGCTAAATTAAAGGAAATTTTATTAAGTAATAGTATGATAACATTTTTATCCAAGTTGATCCTTAGCAGAATTTATTAATTACAAATATTCTTTGTGAAAACATTGAAAAATTAATGTTTTACAGAAATCACTAAAAGATATATCATCAAAAATTCTTCCTATGACAAATATGTACAAACACAGATTTGAAGAGGAAATTGAAGAGGAAATCATCATTAAGATAAAGATCTATACAGAGTTAAGTTGTGATTTTCCTGTAACATAGTAAAAGAAGGAAAATATCCTGAGAGGAATTGCATTCATTCAACCACACAGATGTACACACTCTTACACACATATCTTCATGAATATTTGGAGAGCAAGAGAATATTCAAAACAAGATTTGGATATTGTTGTGATCTAAATATGTGATGCATATAAAATTATAATACTCAGCATACGGAAGACTCAGCTAGAAGTTAATGAACATTAGTTGGCCTTTATTTTGCATTCAAACTCCATCTAACCTTCAGGGATGTCAGTTGATTGGAGCTCATTCACAGATGAATTTACACAAAAAATAGACAAATTATCAAACAATAACAAATCAAAATTTTAGAAACAATGACCTAATGGACAAACTGAGGCTATTAAATACAAACAAGTGCTTTGACTTAGATATTTAGTCTATTACAATTTAGTTTGAAATCTGGGTAGCAGCGAAGATGTGTATTGAGTCTACTATTCTCAGTAATGAAGAAAACTTAGTACACAATTAGTCATTGTTTTGTTTGTTTTCACAGAGATGTACCCATAAGTTTTATTTGATGCCTTCTTTTTGGTTTAGCTGAATATATAGTTTTTAATACAAAAAATCACGTAGACTCATTTAGAGTTATCAAGAAGGGCCAATTAACTGAGCAGGGTAATGGAACATGCCTGAATCCAATACCTTTGGGGTAAGTCTCTACCTATTAATGTGGACAGTGTTTGCTCAGTTATTCAACAACTGGAAATCTAGAGCTAATTATTCTAGCAAGAGGTAAGAGTTCCATGTTTCAAGCTCAAATTGTGCTTAGCTGCTAGGTATGTTACTCTATTTATTTACTTGGCTTTCAATTTCAAGAATAGGACAAATCTCAGAATAGTCCTTCAGAGACAAGACTCAGATTAAAATTCTTTTAGGATTAAAGGCAAATTAAATATTATCTGAAGGAAATAAAACCAATTTAACTTTTATTTTCTCTTCATCTGCAGAAGTTAAATCTTTTTTTTTCAATATAGGATTAGAAATATAATAAACCCTGCAGCCAAAAGTAACTCACAACCATTTGGAGATAAGATTAGCACACACAGAACCCGGTCATTTTTCAAAATTTCGAAATACATAATTTTAAAATAACAATACTAAATGAAACACTTTTTTAACATGTTCTTACTCTTTTTAAGACATGTTCCTACACTGACTTGTACCAATGAAAAATTTAGTAAGGCAGGTTTGTTTTTAATAAAGGAAAAGATCAGAGAAAAACAAATATATTCTTCTTTGAAGCACTGATTAATAAAAGAAAGAAAAAAGTTCGTAATCTGGTAAGGAATGGTTGCATTTATCTACTTTGTTGAGTTTATGGAAATGAAGGATTTTTGTCCTTCAGCACTACAGAGGCATCAGACCTATTTTAGTAATGATTCCTTTTTAAACTCCTAGGTGAAAGTGAATGGAGAAAATGAGCATTCAAGGGTGCTTGAAATTATATCCTGTGAAGAAGGCATGAGCTATTTATAGATTACAGTGCATTCATCAGCTGGTTTTGCCCAGCAATACTAACTTTGGAAATAAGAAAATGGACCATAATTGTTAATGTTGCCCTAATAATTTTATTCAGGCAATTTTTCTTATGTCAAAAAAGCATCAAATGTTTACCCAAAATCATCTACTGGCATTTTCAAAGTGCTATTCAAATGCCATAGTGTTAAACAGAAATCTATACATCCTAATATTTAATAATTGAGTAAGGTGTTCCAAACATATATGAAAGGGCACAGAAAAGGATATTAAAACATTTTCCTGGTGACATTTGTCATTATCAATAAAATTACAACCTCATTTGAGAGCTAAGAAAAGTATATAAGAAGCTATAGACAAAGCAGTATAAAGCAAAAGGTGGCAGGTGTTCCAAAAGAGGCTCAGACACCATGCTATGCAGGAACACATCAAAACTTTGTATATAATGTGCTACACTTCAGGTGTTCTATAGGATGAAAGAATGATTCAAGTGGCAGAGGAGACTGCAGAAGGAAATATAAGCAGAAGGAGCAGTTTAAGCAAATGTCCAAAGATAGGTCATTCTATACGCACTACAGGATTCATGCTGGGAAATAATGATAAAATAAGATGTTAAGAGAAGTTGAATTTAGGGTTTAGATTGAACGAAACTTATTGTTTAGTCAAGGGCATTGAGTTTATTTTACTCACAAACAGGAAAGTGACTCTGTCTTTCATTAATATCTAACATCCACTAAAGATATATTAAAGGAAGCTTCTAGAGTTATGTGTACCTACATAGGAAATATTTGATTAATTCTTTCAAACAAATAATTGCCTATTTTAGAACTATACATTGAAAAGGATTTTTTTTAAAAAGTCATAGATAATATACATTTCAGTTTTGATTGTTGAAATCATATAATTTTGTTTATCCTAATAAACATAAATGAGAAGAGTGATGCTTTTTAAGAGCAATATTTATTCACATAAATTTATTCTTAACTGGATAAATGTGTATACTTTCTATAATCATTGTTTAAGGTATGAAATATTTTTGAGCTAAAAAATATCCAAATACCAAAGACCAAATTGATGCCTTATTGTAATTACATCAGTTATTTTTAATAAATTATTTTAATACTCAACATAAAAATATCACATAATCTAGTGCTCATTAAATGATAATTTACATTTTGATTTATTTTCAAAAAGTGACCATCACATAATGAAGTTTCAATGATATTTTTAAGATGACAGGCAGATTTAGTTTGAAATTCCAAATTTTATATCTTCTGTTTCTCACTTTTCCTCTTTCACATGTACTTTTTTTTTTTTAACAATCCTTGAAAGCTATGTTTGAGCAATTTCTACAGTTCATGTATTTTTCAGAACAAATTCAAGAAAATGTTTTTCAGAAATAGAAGGTAGTTATCATGTTATTTTCTGGTGTGGATTTTCACCGCATTTTCTCCCTCTGTCACTAATCATGCTCTTTCTCAACAAAAAGTAATAAAAAAACTGCATTCAGAAAAATACTCTGTGACAGTTACTTTCCTGTGAGTTTGAAGTTTTATTCCATGATGTGGTCTGGTTTTGCAGCTTTTGCAACAATGTATATTTCCAATCTCCTGGAAGTCATTCTATTTTTATTCTTCCAAAGATATCTAGGGAAGCTCTTTTTCATGTGAAATTTATTAAATTTCACGTGAAATTTTTTAAATCAAAACAGCTTTGATGATCCATTTCATAAGCCATTGAAAGTATAACTTAATTTAAAATAGTGCTTTTACTCTTTACAAAGTATTTTTAATATCATGCTATAAAAGTTTAATTTCTATGTAATTTTCAAAAAATAAATATAAATTTACAAAATCCCTTTTTTCACCTGGAAGGAAAGATAGAAAGCTGTTTTTTCAGAAAAAGAATCAGCACTAAATAAATATCTCAAGTTTCATCAGGTAAGTGATGTTTTCTCTTTAACATTCTAAATAAATTTTACAACATTGATCACACAATGAAAAGTACATAGCATAGATATTTCAATAAAATACCTCAATTAAAAAATAACTTTTAAATTTATATCTTCTAGTTTAGGTTGAGGTACAATGCTGAAGCTCCTTCTAATTTCTGTTTAGTTAAATTCTCTTCAGAATATGACTTCCAAGCCAGGGAAAGAAATGTACTGTTACACCTGTTTCCCACTAACATAATTATTTTCTTTCATTCACCAAGTCTTAAGATAGTCGGGAGTCCCACCCATCTTTCGCTATTTCAGTTTCCATATGAGAGAATGAGAGAATGCACAAAAATGAAATGCTTTATGGGACAAATAGTTTTGAAAAAATCAGGTCACAATTCAGCTTTTCTTGATTCCAATCAGTATCTTGAATCAAAACATGGAATTGGATGATATTAACAGAAAGAATCAACTGGACACGGTGGCTCATGCCTGTAATCCTAGCACTTTGGGGGGCTAAGGTAGGAGAATCACTAGAGGTCAGGATTTCAAGACCAGCCTGGGAAACATAAGGAAACCCCATCTCTACAACAGATAAATAAATAGCTGATATGGTGGCTAATTTAAGGAAACGTTGAATAAAATAAAAGTGATTTATTTAGGATCCATGTCTTTACCTGTCTAGAAATAAAACTTTATATTCCATATACAGGAAGAGAAATAATTTGTTTTCATAGAAAATAGCTTAGTTGTGATGAAGTACATTTTATCAGCACACAGTGACTTAGGATTAAGACAGATCTTATCAGAAATAGTACATTTGGAAGAAATTTCTGCTTTCTGCTTTTCTCTATATTCCAACTATACATCAGCCCCTCTGTTTTACAACAGCTTAACCTTCTTGTTCACTGAAAAGGAAGAAATCACTAGGTAAGTAAAATAACAGAATTTCACATCTTTGGCCTTTATCCTTTCCAAATCTTACTTTGTTTCAATGAACAACTTTGACATCTACGACTCTTCATAGATCCCATCGAAGTCTGCTTCTTTAGCTACATTTTGTCAGTTAAAGAATTGTTCTCTTAAAGATTTTTTCAGCCTCTACCTGAAGAAGGCCACTGAAAAAGTTTTTAAAAAGTGACTTCGGAGAAATCAGAATATTGGTAAAACTGCACAGATTTCTGAGATTGTTACTCTGAGGTGTGGTTAGTCACTGATTTTACCAGTGGATTCTTGAAGAGAACCAACAGCCAAGCCAGGTTATACTTCATTTTTGCATGAAGAAATTAAATAATAGGGGAACTGAATATTCAAACTCCAAAATAAAAGTAATGACAAAATTATTTACCATGGAACAGAACCCAACTATAGGGGAAGAGAATTAAACAAGGAATTATTTAATAAAATGCTAATGACCATGCCAAGAAAAGTAAAGCCAGGAGTAAAAAGAATGTAGGTAGAATAGTTGGAGTTGGAAAGTCTTTTCAGATGGCATTGGAGAAACTGTTTCTGGTCAGTGATACTTTCGAATAACAACACATCCCTACCACTATGCACGGGGAAAGCAAAAATAAATTTTTGTCCAATCAAATAAAAAAAGACATAAAAACATTAAATTGTTGAGTAATGAAAACGCTCTATATTACTGAAATTATAAGAACAAAACATTTTTAGCAAATTAGAACTAAATGGCTAAAGGCAGTCGTTTTCTGTGTAATCGTTAGAAAGTGAACAGTTGGTAATAGGAAAAATTATTAAGTGTGGGTTTCTTCTTAGGAAAGCCCACAGTGGTTCATTTTTCAGATAGAAATTGACAGGAAATATGAAGCTACACAAATATAATGTGTACAAATATAATGCTACACAAACATAATAAATATAATGTGGAGGAAGAAATTTCAGGAACCAAAGCCAAATTATTAAAGAAGGGATAAATCATTCATCTGAGGACATACAGCTGGTCTCAAATCCAGGTCACAGCTCCTAATAGAAAAGATCTTATGGCAAGCACAGAAACGGTGGCAGAGTTTATGGGTCCCATAGGCATATTGGATACATCACATGAGAAGTTGCTATGGAACATATTTTTTTTTTCCTGTATCCCTCAGAACATTAAACTTCTCCAGAAATAAGGAGAGTTGAAAATTTTCAACCTGGAATTATCAATACCCTAAGATAAGTCAAAATATTTTGAACTATAAAAACAGCAAGAGATAAACCCTATCACAATTAAGAAGGTATGAATAAAAATTAACTCCTAAGCATCCCTAGGTTTTGAATAGAATGCAAGAGAAAATAGGATTTGGAGGAGATGCCATATGTTCTTCAAGATTCTGTATCATTTCTATTATATTTCAGAATTTCCAAGTGTTGGTTGATATGTGTTCATGATAGTTGAGTTTATTATTAATTATGATATAAAACCATTGTTGTTATTTTACACGATAGAGTCCCTGTAATCCCTCTAGAGAGCTCTCAGACTTGAATTAGGCTTCCTAAGTATATCAGATGCATGTATTGTCATCTTTTAAAATAGCCCAATATGCCAAAGCTTGAGTGTTGCTGGGTTTTATTGTCAGTGTAGTCATCGAGTTCCATAGAGAAAGGAAGAAACTATTTTCAAGGGAAAAAACATTATCATTGATGAGAGCCAGATTTAACAGTTTACTTTAATTCTTAGTCATAAAATACATATAAGTTTTATAACTAATTATTTAATTATATATGCATGAATTAAAAAAAATAAAATGTAATATATTTGAACTTCCTTTTAGCATATCAATCAAATCGCCTTCTATTCTCCCAGAGGTAACCACTCTTTTGACTTTTGATTAGAATTTTTCCTTAATGTATTTTTGTACCTTACTTCAATTGAGTAATAATTTAGATATTCTTCTGTGATATTATTTTCCTTAATACTTTTTGGATAGCTCAAATTTTATCATTTGCCAATATTAGTGACAGTGGAAGATTTCTAGAACATAAATTATGCCAAAGGATTGTCCCTAGCAGCATTCATGCCTGGATATCATGCTCTAGTATTCGTGATTTGCTGCTCTAGGAGAGTTCTCAGGATTCTCCCAGAAAGGTGATTCATGTCAATCAAGGACAATTCTCCAAAAATGTCACCCACAGCAGCTTGGAATGGTGCACTAACTAATAAAGGGATCTAGGCAGGCCACCAACAGTATCTACTTTGTGAGTTCTCCTGCCCTAGTCTGTTAATTGACAAGTTTATTACCATCTATTTTTTTTACTTCCCTGATTTAAAATTCCTTCTGCTTTATTTGAATTCATTAATTGATTATATTGACTATTTTAAGTTTAAAACAACTCATTCAAGTTCAGAATTTCTTTCTTTCTTTTTTTTTTTTAGACACAATCTCCCTCTGTTGCCCTGGCTAGAGTGCAGTTGTGTCATCATAGCTTACTGCCACCTCAAACTCCTGGGCTCAAGCAATTCTCCTGCCTCAGCCTCTTGAGTAGCTGGGACTACAGGCACGTGCCACTGACGCCTGACTAATTTTTCTTTTCTTTTTTTCTTTTTCTGTAGAGATAGAGTCTAGCTCTTCCCCAGGATGGTCTCAAACTCCTGGGCTCACGCAATCAATCCTCCTGCGTCAGCCTCACAGAGTGCTATGATTACAGGCATGAGCCACCGTGCCCTGACAGATTTTCTTATTTTCTAATGTTAGCTTTCCAGGATGCAAATTTACTCTTACCCTTTTATAACTTTTATTTGCATTTATTAAATCACTGCTATCTACTATAACAGACTGAAGTCTAAATCTCACTAGTTTATCAGAATAGTTTACTTCTTGCTCAGGAATAATCTAAATGAGTCTTTCTGATTTGCAACTGCATCTCCTCCAAGCACTAATTCATGAATCCAGTCACTTCTGATTTATATTTCTCATATCACCTAGGCCTTGCAGCGAAATTTGGACCTTCTGCATCTAGTTCCCTTCATAGAAAAGACCAACCCACTGCTTAATCATTTCCACTTACATTCTATTTGGTGAGATCTTGCCATTTTGGCGAGATCTGGCTCTCCCAGATACACGAAGAGGCATAAAAAGTCACTGGCTATGTAACCACTTCTAAGGAATAAATTTTCAAGAAAAAGAGAGTAGGAATATTGGGCAGATAGAGCTCAATCCTTGCCACTAGATGTACCCAAAAGCTGTATGTACTACAAGCATCAGGGTTCACTGTTTTGCTTGCCGTTAAGATTTATCGCTGAACAAAGAGATAATTAAAACTTTTTTAAAATTGCTAAACTTTTAAAATTTATTAATTGTATTTTGCCATTTGTTTTTAATTTTATTATATCACAGACAAATTAAGCCTGAATGATAACAATTTTCCATTTTTTTAAAAAATTCATTTTGTGCAATTTAATGCTTAATTTTAAAAATATGTTGTCTTGAAAACATTGTGCATTCTTTATCTGTTAAGTATGTTATTTTAGAAAAATTAATTACAATAATCACTTTTTTGCTTAAAAATATCAAGTAGTGATAGAATTAGGCTAATATCCCGCACTTCAATGATGTATTTTTCAATTCTCCTTGTAACTTTGTCAATTTTTGTACCATACATTTTTAAGTTATGCTACATTTTTACACACACTTTTATAATTCTTACTTCAACTTGGATATTTGATGGTCTTATAAGTATGTAGTAACGTTTTTATCTATTGTGTGTTTTTTAATCTTAAAGTATATTTTGTCTTACTAACATTTTAAACATTTTCACTTAAGTGATATATTTTATGATCTTTTATGTTCAATCATTTTTGTTTTTATGTTTTATGAGGATCTCTTGTAAACTGCATATGTACAAAGCACTTCACTTTCTTTCATATTTCATTGACCACAATAGTCACAGAACCATAGCAAATGTAAGGTAATTAGTAAGTAAATTCTTCTAGGAAAAAGAGGAGAACCAGCAAAAATGGTGAATGGCATCTTTTGTTCATTGTCATATTTGTTTTTGTTTTACAATCTTAATTTTTTTGATTATTAGTAATAAAATTTGACACTGATACCTTTTAAAATTTCTTTTCCTTTATTGTTTTCTTTTAAATATTTCTTGTTGTAATATTTTTATTTGATATATTTGGAAATCATAGCCTTATCTTTTCTTTTAATATTATGAAAAACTTAGACAATGTAACATGTGCAATTTACTTAATGAAGTTGAAAATGAATCAAAAATCATTATCTGGTAGTATTAAATTAAAAACATTTTGATGAAAATTATTCTCCTATGAATTTATATACTACTGTAGTCAATATTTTTAATTCTAATTTGTTCTAATGGTCAAATTTAAACATTACCTCTGCTGTTTTCATAATACCTATGTTAGCTTATATTTAGCCTCATGGCTGTTTTCTTATTGAAAATTCCTAGAATCTTAAATATATTTCTGGGATAAATTTTTTAATGATTTTTCTTGCTGTTGATACGTTATCTTTGTTTTTTTTGTCCAACATGTCATGATTTTGCTGTCATTTTAAAAAGAGTTTCAATATGTTTTGTAGTCTCATAAACATATTGACTTCAACATATTTTAGTAATATTTTGCTGTCTTTTGACATCCCTTGTTTCTGACTACAGAAGCCAAAAAGAAGCCAAAAGAAATGATTAAGCAGTGGATTGGTCTTTTCCATGATGGGAGCTAGATGCAGAGGGTCCAGGAGTTCAGAAGTTCTCAGCTTGGCTTTTTTATTTTTATTTTTTTAAGTAATAAGTTATTCTTTTCCAGCTGTTTTAAAAATATTTTGTTTTCAGTGTTTCAGAATTTTAAATTTTGAATATAATGTATCTAGAAATACACGTTTTTGGTTGTATTTGTAACTCTGGGGGCCTGCCATGCTTCTTTAACCACTTCAGTACCGCACTCACCGGCCGCGAAACCTTGCCCACAGCCGGCACTCATAATCTGCACGATAGTTTGTGCTGTGCATTGATGACGAATCCGTTTTGCTCTTGTGTGATGAAGAAAGCTTTAAAGCACTGAAAGCTTGTTTGACTTTACAGGCAGCTTTAGGAAAATAACTATAATAACTCCTACTAAGGACTTGTTAAAAGGTCACGGATTCGTAGTAACTTATTAGCTGAACGTACACACT
>CAUYPO010039944.1:0-55797 GCA_963574435.1 Cheirogaleus major | reverse complement strand
TGAGAGGTAGGGATCCTGCTTCATTCTTCTGCATGTAGCTAGCCAGTTTTCCCAGCACTATTTATTGAAGAGAGATTCTTTTCCCCATTGTATATTTTTGTCTGGTTTATCAAAGATTAGGTTACCATATACTGATGGTTTCATCTCTGGTATCTCAGATCTATTCCAGATATCGATGCTTCTGGTCTTGTGCCAATACCAAGCTGATTTAACTATTATTGCTTTATAGTACAGCTTGAAATCAGGAAGACTGGTGCCTCCCAGGTTGTTCTTTTTACTTAAGATTGCTTTGGCTATACTAGGTTTTTTCTGGTTCCATACAAAGTGAAGAATTGTTTTTTCTAGCTCTGTAAAGAATGCTGATGGTAATTTGATGGGGATTGCATTGAGAATCAAACTAAATTTGAAGTAACTTCATTGTGTCCCAGAACAAAGGCCAAAAATGTTTAAAGGAATATTAAAAGATCCTACAACATAAGACAGTGTTTGGCATCCAATCAAAAACTTATAGGTATGCAAAGAAGCTGGAAAATAAATAGGACCCATAATTAGGAAAGAAATTAATCAACAGAAAGAGGCATATAAATAACCCAGGTAATAGAATTAATAAAAAATGTTGAAGTTGCCGGGCACAGTGGCTCACGCCTGTAATCCTAGCACTCTGGGAGGCTGAGGCGGGAGGATCATTTGAGCTCAGGAGTTCAAAGCCAGCCTGAGCGAGACCCTGTCTCTACTAAAAATAGAAAGAAATTAGCTAAACAACTAAAAATATATATAGAAAAAATTAGCCAGGCATGGTGGCGCATGCCTGTAGTCCCAGCTACTTGGAAGGCTGAGGCAGAAGTATTGCTTTGGCCCAGGAGTTTGAGGTTGTGAGCTAGGCTGACGCCACGGCTCTCCAGCCCAGGCAACAGAGCAAGACTCTGTCTCAAAAAAAAAAAAAAAGTTAAAGTTATAAATAAAAGTAAATTGCTAGAACTAGTAGATTGATTTCATCAAAAAGGATGAAGTAATCTCATCCCTTCTCCTACTCAAGGACTTTGCTCCTAATAACTATTTCCTGTCTCTCTCCTGGATCAGTTTCATGGAAATATTGGTTATGGTTAGAACAAGAATACTTTTTTCATTTTTAAAAATGAGGAAGGCAGATATATGAGAAAAGATGCATGTCAGTTATTACAGTTGGTAATGAAAGATGAGGTACTTCATCCTAAGATTCTATTTTCTCTATGAAGTGTGTGGTGAGATCATCACCTCAGAGTGAGGGGGAACCTTAAGAGAGACAAAGGTGGGTGTGGGAAAGCTAACTTAGAGAAAGGTAGAAGGATTGATGGACCTGCTGAGGGCCCAATATTTGTGATCATTTAAAGTGAGACCAGTCAGCTCACTTGGGCAATAGTGTTGAACTTGAGTTCCAGCACAAAGTAGGTAGATAGGGTTTATCAAGGGTTGAGATTTGCCCAGCAAGTACAAGGGAGGAAGAGAGGGATGAAGGAATTAAAAGTATTTGTGAGGTGGAATATTGTGATGGGCTGTGGGATCTAAACTGGGTAGGCAGGGAGAAAATGCGTCTGGGAGCTGAGGAATAGTGGGAAAGTAGCAGGACTCAGTCCAGTGGAAGCCTGGTGGAATTGATTTGTCACATTGCAAGTGCTGGGATAAGGGAAACCAAGTCAAGAGTGGTGGTTATAGAGTGGGGTGCTTGAATTTAGATTTCAGAGGAGGCATGATTATTATTGAAAGCATGATCTACAGTACAACCACGGGAGTGATAGCTGAGATGGAGTGGAGGAAAAGGTCAGTGTGGGTGAGATGGTCACAGTGTTAGACTATTATCCACGTAGGTATTGTCATTAGAATGACGCTAGAAGTGTGTTAGTTGAGAAGACAAGTGAGCTCTGTGACTGTGACCAGGATAATGTATATAAGAGCTTCAGGGAGAAAGTGATGGTATGAGCTTCTGAGGGTTTGTGGTTTTTTTGTTTTGTCTTGTTTTGTTTTAAGGGACAACAAAGAAGAAATGGTCAGAACTGGGCAATAGGAAACAAGGAGGATGAATATTTACACCATCTATAAGTATGTAGGATGTGGGGAAATAAACAGCTGCTTCTTGAAAGGGCTGTTTCTGGTAGTCACTGCCAGGCTTCATTTGGGGCAAGATGAGGGGACCTTGAAAGAAGTTGAGACTGAGTATAAAGAAGAGTTTATTTTTATGTCTTTAGAGAACAAAGTAGAAGAGTTTGAGAAGGTAGTGAAGAGTGGAAGATTAGGTCAGATTAGGAGACATTAGAGCAAAATGGTGATGATCCTGTTAAGTCTTGGACTCTATTGGTAATGGATACAAAGAATGATGGGATTTATCCAGCTATCTCAAATGAGCAAACAATTCAAGATAACCCTCCTACTAGATATTCTGAGCCATAAGGGACCATTCTCGCAGCTAGAAATGGTGTGATAGCCTGACAGAAGGGCAGCTCCACTAGCTAGAAATTGGTGGCCCCTTGAACTCCAAGGAGTCCTATCATTCCTGCTGCACAGTTGTATAAATATCTTTACAAAAGACTGAAACACTCGTTTCAGGACTCAGAAAGTAGACCTGTAAGGGTTATTATTGAATATCTGATACCTCATTTTTCCTCTGTAGTGATTTTCAGGGAGCTGTACCATTCTCCCACCCTTACATTCCAGAAATTTGTGGGGGTGCTTTTGATTGGCACAGTTGTTAAGGGATGCTATTGCCATCTAATAGAAGAGGGCCTAGAATGATGTAAGTTCCACCTTTAAAAAACAGTCCCACAAAAAGACTTTTGACTATCCCATAGAGCAGGGGTCCCCAACCTTTTTGGCACCAGGGACCAGTTTCACAGAAGACAGTTTCTCCACAGGGTAGTGGGGGTGAGAGTGGGTGGTCAAGCGGTGATGTGAGCAGTGGGGAGTATCTGTAAATACAGATGAAGCTTCACTCGCTCCTCGCCTGCTGCTCACCAGCCCGGTTCCTAGGTTTTACAGAAGACAATTTTTCCACAGCCAGCTGGCAGCAATGGGGGATGGGGAGGTGTTGGAGGGGGAGGAATTCAAGCAGTGTTGCGCTGCCTGGTTCCTAGCAGGCCACGGACTGGTACTGAGATTCAGGTAGAGCATTCTAGCAGATAAAATTTCCATTAAGAGATTATCTAAATCTAGGGCCTAATCCCATTTTATGTGTGAAGTGGTTTTTGTACAGTTTTGATATACTCTGAATTTTCCAGGAATGCAGCTGGTATATAAAGGAATGTACTTTTTTGTTCAGAGTTTTTGCAGGTGTTATTATGATTTGGAAATCATTTCATCAACACCATTTGTGGTATTTGAATCAACAATAGTACACACCTGTATAAAGTCTGGCTTTTTAGTTGTTATATTCACAGTGATTCTCTGTAGACATGAAAGCATCTGTGATTACTTCATTTTGTTTTCCAGAGTAGACACCTCAAGTATTTATATGTTAGAATGCATATTTTATTAGAAATTCTTTTCATTTCTCCTTTATTTTGCTGTTAGGTCCTAGGATTGATTATTTGAAAAATGTATACATAAGTAGGATAGTGAACGGAATTTGAAAGAGGGAACATTGAGTCTGATAGGGTTGGAAGCAGCTATTCCACTGGGTTCATTCAGCACATAAGCTATGAAGTTAAAGTCCATTAAAGTTCTGGTTGTGCTACTTACCCCAGTCCTCTTTAAGCATGGTATAAAAATTGAACAAGATCCTGTGTATAGCATGGTCCTTTACATATAGTAAGTGCTCAGATCTTTTTAATTTACTATTTTAGTTTCATTTTTAGTCCTCAAAGGATAGAAAAAAATTTTTAAGTAGGTTTAAGAAATTTCAACAAATTTCCATCATAAAAGTGATTTTGTTTTTGGAGTGTTTTGATAGTGAACATTGGTTTTTATAAATACCTAGTTGTATTTATGATATAATGTAAGGTAATAAGCAAGATATCCAAAAACATGGCCTTTAGACAAAATCGACTCAAATGAATTGTTTTCTCAACTTAAATACATGCTCGGCTTCCCAATGGATGCCTAAGATGTATAAAATGTGTTTTGAAAGGATTTGTTATCTGCCAAAGGAAAAAAAAAGTTTTCTGTACCTTTTAACAGATTATGCACATTTTAGTGATTTTTAAGTTCTCAAGGCTACTCTGTTACTGAAATTAATGCATTTGAATCTGAGAATTCTTAACTAAAGATTAGGATGCCCTCTTAGGAAGGTTTATAATTGCTTCTTGCCTGATCTCCCTACTTTTGGTTTTCAGAGCTGCAACCGCTTCAAAGTTTTCAGGTTGATCTTTCTAAAATGTGAATTTGGTTGTTACTTTGATATCTAAAATGCTCAGATTGTTTCTTTTTCTGATAGAACAAAATGCAAAAAGAGTTTACTGAGCCCTGCATCATCTAGTCTCTGTCTCCATTTCCAGTCTTTTCCCTTTTCCCTCCTTTAAACCCTGTGTTAGTTATTGCTGCATAACAAAGAACCCCAAATTTAGCAGCTTAAACCAACAAACAGTTATTTCGGTTTCTGAGGGCTAGGTATCTTGGTGGTACTGGCCCAGATTCTTTCACAATGTCACAGTAAAGCCTTTGGCTAGGGTTGCAATCTTCTAAAGGCTTGACCGGATCTGGAGAATTCCTTCCAAGCTCATTCACAAGGTTGTCAGCAAGGCTCAATTCCTTGCCTGCTGGATGGAGTCGTCTGTTCATTATTACATGGGCTTCTCTATTGCCTGTGTCAGCATCTTCACAGTATGGCAGCTGGCTTCCCCCAGCATGAGAAATCCAAATGAAAGAGCACACAAGAAACACGCAAGACAAAAGCCACAATCTTTTATGTTCTCATTTCAGAAGTTACTTGCTATTACTTCTGTCATATGTTGTTGGTCACTTAGATCAATCCTGGTAAAATGTATGAGGGGACTGCACAAGGCTGTGAGTGCCAGTAAGTAGAGATCACTGAAGGCTATGTACCACTATTGTCCTTCTGGCTCCTAAAGATTTACATCCTTCTCACCCCCTCCCAAAGCCCCCAAAAGTCTCATCCCTTTTACAGTATCAGCTCAAAGTCCAGACTCTCACCTAAATTAAATTCAGGTATAGTTGAGGCATCTTCAGTGTGTTTCCTTAAGTACAGCTTCTCAAGTACAATTTCTATTCACCTGTAAAGCTGAAGAGAAATGTTATCTGTCCCACCACTACCATATACCCAACATACAATCTTAGGTCAGGCTTCAGATAACTGCTGTAAAACATTCCTGTCCAGTGGGTCGGTGGTGGTAAGGAATGATAGGCACGAGAGAGTCCCTTGTCCGTAACAGTTCTGAAATCCAATCAGGCAAATATTGAAAGTTCCTTGGTTGGTTCTTAATTCCTAGGTAAAATTTACACCTGGCTCTCAGCTTTGCCCTTTGGGCATTTGGTTCTGCCTTCTGACTCACCCTTTTTCCTGAAAGGTGACACATGTTTGCAGCTGAGTAGTTTTCTTAGCCTGCTTCCTGCCAAAAGTCTGGGCCTCTGGAGTCCTCTTTTGATTTTGTACTAGCTCTTGTCTCTTTCAGTTTAAGCTGGCAATGTTTCTGCATAAATAATTATTTTAAAAACATTGTGTGGATCTTCTGTGAATCTTAGTGGGGTCAATCCATTAGTTCAAAGCCATAAGCATAAATTTCTTTGAGATAAGTCCTTTACTGCCTTGAATTTCTGCTGAGAGACAACACCCTTAAGCTTCCCAAAAGCTCTATTATTTTATTGAGACAATGTGTGAAGCACATAATTCTCTTTAGCAGGTTTTTTGTATTCTTAGGTATTGTCTTTGATATTTCTGAGGCCTTAACAGCAAATTTTATAGCTACTCCCTTGGCTTAATTTTTGGACCATGTTTTTCTGGCAGGGTCCTGGATTTGATCTTGTCTCAGAATCTATTTCTAAATTTTAGCATTGTTTGCAATTTGAAGAGACTGCAAGTTTTCAAAACCATCGATCGAGTCTTGGCTCCTCTTTAAGAGCTTTTGATTGAATTTATTTCTTCTCATTTTGTCCTATATACAGCAGAAAAAAACAAGGCAGCCCTTTCAACTCTGGCTGAAAATCTCCTTAGCTAAATCACCCTGTTCATTAGGTAAATTTTCCACTTTTTACGTAACTACAGGTGACAGTGTTACTAAACTTTTGCCCCTTCCTAACAAGAATAACCTTTCTTCTAGTTTCCCCAAACCATGGACCTCACTTTTCTGCCCTCTCCTGTAGTCTAATGAAACACCACTAGGCTCTTATTAACAGCCTCTTCACTAATACTATCCTCAAAGCTCACCGTCCAGTCCCAAAGCCAATCCAACATTTTAGTTTTTTGTTATGGCAGTGGAGACTCTCAGTACCAACATATGTGTTAATTATCTGTTACTGTGTAATTAATTATCCAAAATTTAGTAGCTTAAAACAATATACATTTATAATCTCATAGTTTCTGAGGATCAGGAATCCAGTAACAGCTCTACTGGGTGCTTCTGGCTCAGACTGCAAGAAAACTGCAACCATGCCTCCAGGCTCACCACAGTGCTGGCTGGAGGATTCTGTTCCTCATCATCACGCGGGCCTCTCCAGTGACTACCTGCATGTCTTCACATGCATGGAGCAAATGAGATTATGTGCCAAGTGAGTGCACCTAAGACAGAAGCTGCAGTCTCTTATAACCTAATCTTCAAAGTGACATACCATCACCTCTGCCATATGCTATCGTTCACACAGACCAACTCTGGTACAATATGGGAGGAGACTACCCAAGGGTTTGAATACCAAAGAGGCAGGGAACATTGGGTGCCATCCTGGAGGCTAGCTAGCTACAACAAGCCCTCTGTGCTCAGAGAACTGAACTCCTTAACTGTACTTAATGTTCTCTTACTGGACCATGCTGTTTCTCACTTTTGCCTTTACTTACACTGCCCCTCTTGACCCCAGATGTTTTTCCTTTTCCTATATTCACTCAACAAACCCTTGTTTGCTGACAACTTTTATGAAGCCTTTCTTCCCCTTTCCAAGTCGTATCATAGCACTGGAACTTTTAGAAAACAAATTCATTTATATGATTGTTTGCTTTTCTACGCTACAAGCTCTTTGAAAGCAAAACCAGTGTTGTATCTTAAAGGCTTAATATAGTTCTGGCACAAATGTTTCTTGAATTAATGTTTAAATAGTTCTGGAAAAAACTAGGCACTCAATGATAACTTTGTATTCTAAAATGGTAATCAGGTACCTGTTTTGGGTTTTTCTGCCTTTGAGCTTTTGGAGTGAGGCTAATAAAGTGGGATTTAAGCTATGGTTTATGGAAAGGACAGGAAACATTTTAATAAGCCAAAATTTTAAGCCAGAGAAAATGTAATGGCCTTTCCACAGTGTGTTTTTTGTTTTGTAAACTTACAAAGTATAATGTTAAATACTGTGGAGTTTATAAACATGTCTTTTCCTTTAAGGGGCTTATAATTCATATGGTAAATGAAACAATCTGAAGTAGTCTTTTTTAAGTCTTCTGTTGTAAAAATTAGAAATATTTATTTTTACTTGGATAGTTTATATGTTATCACACTCAGAATCTAATAAAACTCTTTAAGTCAACTTCTATAGTTCCTGAAAAGTCATCTCTTTTTTTCCACTTGAAGTAAATAGAAATAAAATAGATCATGTAAGATCAAAATCAATTATTCTACTTTAAAATTTTTACATTAAAATTCCTTCTTTCTGATCTGAAAATTTTGAAAATGAAGATTTTAGTTGCAATTACCTTCTTATTACCTGCCCTGAAGTTTCCTTTTTATTTATCATGGTAGAATCTTGATAGTAAACTTGACAATTCTGTATGAATTTTTTTCCTGCATACCAAGAAATATTGTAGAATCAACTCTAGAAATATATATTGCTTGATTCATTTGTCCTGGGTTTTTCTATACACTATTTTGAAACATTTGTTGGGTTTTATTTCATCTTTGGTTTGAACTTTTATGTCATACACATATCATCAGAAATTCCTTCTAACTTTTGTGGTGACAAAACAAACATTTTTCTTTTTTTGTTGTTGTTGAAGTAGGGACAGAATAAAGAAACGCTTATGCTAAGATTAGCATTTTTTCCTGATCTTTGTTTTTTTTGTACAAACTTTCTCAATTGAACCTTAATTCTTGTTTATATCTAAAACTTCTTATTTCTCAAAGAAATCACTAGCAAGAAACCAACTAATAAATGTTAGAATATTCTTTTATTTGAGGGCCCAGCTAAGTTTGAATAGAACCTGCAATTTCTAAGATTCAGATCCAGAAAGTTTTCACTAAACAGCCTGCCTTATCAGTTGGGAAATAATGGAATGTAATCTGGGGTATTTAACTACTAAATAAAGTGACATGAAACAAGATGACCACTGAATGATTGCTGGGACTTGTTGGGGAGGCATACTTCTAATATAGATGCTGTTCCTTTGTTAGCTAGGTATAACAAATCAGTATTAGGCTATCCTTCCACTTAGTTTAATGTATTCAAATTTACTATGAATCCCAGTGGAGAATTTAGAGAACTAGGATGAAAGTTTAGATAGGCTAGCAAGAGTTTTAAATATCCTGAGTAAAACTTCCAGTGTATTGATGTTTAAATAATTTTCTGAATATTTCAGATGTTATTGTTTCCATTGCCGCTTCCCTAATTCAAGGTACTATCATCTCTTGCCTAGATTTAAGCAGCTTCCTAACCAGTCCTCCCAAGACTGCAGTTGTTGCTTCCCTAGTACTCTAAGCAAGTGGTCCTTTGAAAATGGAAATCTTATTGTATCACTCTTACTAAAAACCTACAAAGGACTCCCATTGTTTTCAAAGTGGCATATATATTAGGCTTTACATATTCTGGCCCCTACCTCCTTTTATCTCCTCAGAATCCTTCAAGTTCCCTTCAGCCACAGGATCATTTCTCATTAATTCCTATATACTGAAACATTATTCCCCTATGGGTTGGTTTAGTAATCTCCCACTGATCTTTTAGATCTCAGCTTAAGGTCACTTCCTTAGGTGTCCATTCATTATGTCAGGTCTGAGACAGGTTCTCATGATTTCATATCTTTCATAGCAATTACTGTTGTAAACTATTTATTTTTGTGATTATTTGATTAATAGTCTTTTACTATACTCATCTCTTCCCCAGTGAAGCCTGTCCCAAATCACCAGTTAATTACAGCATCAAATTTAGGATTTCCAGGCGATACACGTTACTGTGTACTGAGTGTATGTGTGTTTCCTCTTGATCTGAAGATCCATGAATGAAAATGTTATCTGCAGGTGTCCCCCACCCATCCACCCAGTATTGGTTGGACTAACAAGGACAGGATAACCACAGTAAACACTCCCATGTGGAAAACAGAAGATAGAAATACTGCAATCCCTAATCCATAGCAATTGAGAAATCCCACCAGCCAGACTTTCCGAGAGCCCCCTTACCCTAAAAGTAGAGAATGTTCTTGTTTAGGCACTGGGTGTGCCCCCTTGGAGGGGCTCCTCAGTCCATTGATTATTGTGGCAGTTGGCATTGATATCTAGGAGGTTCTTCTGTTTCATCTTCCTTAGCCCCGTCTGAAGTAGGATCTGGAAGATATGCCCTGTTTGGGAGCTGAAATGCTTTACAACCTGCTTCCTGCCTATAGAAAGTTGGAGACTTAAGCACACTCTTAAATCAATCAGATTTTTCATCCAGGCTCTTGATTTTTGTTTGTTGGCAACACAACTCCATAGGCTTCTATAATGTGTTTCCATTCAGCTCAGTGTGCCAGTGTTCTTTACGTCTTTACCGATGTCTGTCTTCTAAGTTTTGCTACCATGAACCTCTTGGACTGTATGTGTCTTTTTTTTCTGAGAGCATTTTATTCAACTGAAAGCTTTTACAAGGCATCAAAATTTTAATTGGGTCTCTGCTCTGAGATTCTTGTCTTTATCCATTCAGATGTTTTAACAGTGAGTATGATGGCCACACTCTTGATTTGGACCTTACCTCAAAGCTGATTACTCTTCCTTTGTTGCTCAAAGCCTTTCTTGGTTTTTAAATTTATGGCTTTGAATTGAGAAGGACTCTTCCCTTCCAAGTCTCCAAGGCCCCAAATTTTTTAACTCTCTTCTCTTTTATTCCTGCATACAAACTCTGGTCAGTTTTAAAATTTGTTTCTTTCTTGTAATGCCAAACATGGAACTACCAACATAGCATTTTAACTTTTTTTTAATTGACACATAGTAATTGTATATCTAGTCATGTGCTGCATAACAACATTTCGTTCAACAGCAAACCACGGTATGTGACTGTTATAAGAGTATAACACTATGCTTTTCTGTACCTTTTCAATGTTTAGATGTGTTCAGTTACACAAGTACTTACCATTGTGTTACGATTGCTCACAGAATTCTGTACAGTAATATGCTATACAGGTTTGTAGTCTAGGAGCAATAGGCACTACCATATAGCCTGGGTGTTTAATAGGCTATACCATCTAGGTTTGTGTAAGTACAGTCTATGACGTCGCACAATTATGAAATTTGCCTAACGCACTTCTCAGAACGTATTCTCATCATTAAGCAATGCATATTTATGGGGTACTATATGATGTTTCGATATATGCATATGTTGTGTAATAATCAAATCATGGTAATTAGCATTAGCAAATGCATCACCTGAGCATTCATTTCTTTCTTGTGAGAACATTCAAAATCCTCTCTTCTAGCTATTTAAAATATACAGTGCAATATTGTTAGCAGTAGTCACCCTACTGTGCAAATAGAATACCAGAAGTTACTCCTGTCTGACTGTAATATTGTACCCATTGACCATCCTCTCCCGATTTCCCCCTCCCCCATATTTTCTCCAGTCTCTGGTAACCACTGTTCTACTCTCAACTTATATGAGATTATTTTTGAGTTTCCACATAGGAGATCATGTGCTATTTTTCTTTCTGTGTCTGGCTTATTTCACTCAACATAACATCCTCCAGGCTCATCCATGTTTTCACAAATGACAGAATTTCATCCTTTAATGGGTGAATAGTACTCCATTGTATATATACACCACATTTTCTTTCCTCATCAGTTGATGGTCATTTAGGTTGATTCTGTATCTTGGTTATTGTGAGTACTGCTGCAATAAAAGTGGGGGTGCAGATGTTTCTTTAACATACTGATTTCATTTCCTTTGGATATGTACCCAGTGGTGGGATTATAGGATCATATGGAAGATCTATTTTTAATTTTTTTAAGGAACCCCTCTCTACTGTTTTCCATAATGGCTGTACTGATTTATAGTCTCACCAACATTTATTTTTCATCTTTTTGATAACAGCCATTTTGACTGGGGTAAGGTGGTATAACATGGTAGTTTTGATTTGCATTTCCCTCATGGTTAGTGTGATTGAACATTTTTTCATATACTCATTGAGAAATGTTCAGTTATTTAACCTCTTCCCCAAGAACTACAGGTTTATTAAGTACTTTCTGCTCTTCAAGTAATAACTGACTTTTACCACTGTTTTGTATTGTATATGGACTGCCACCCTTCTAGCCTCCGAGGAGTTTCCCTGCTGCCTGGCTTTCAAACCAATGGAATATATTTTAGTTTTTTAAATTATCGTAGTATTGTGCTTTTGGGTACCAATTTATGTTTGTTAGGGTAAGCTAGGATGTGCTGTGATAACTAATAGACTCAAAATCTTAGTGTCATATAATAGCAAATTTTTTTTTCTTACTCTTGTCACATTTTGGATCATCATCCTGGATCAGCTGGGGAACCAGGTTGATGCAACAGTCAGTATCTCAAACATGGGGACAGGTGGGAGGAGTGCCTTGAAGGATTCACATCTTTAACTAGCAGTTAAAAGCTATGGTCCAGAGGAATATAGGTCACTTTGACTTAAAACTCTTGGCCAGAATTAGTTACCTAGCTCTACCCAACCACAGGAGGGCCAGAAAGTGCAGCTGTACCAGAAATATTTGATGAACAGCACTAAAGACTATCACCCCTTTCAATATTCATCTTTTGTGTATTCGAGGAGGAAAGATGAAGAAGTGGAGACATTGTGGATTTTATCCTACAACTCCTTGCATTTTGGGCAGTGTGTTAATAGTACTTTTGTTTTTAGGGTACTTTTGTGAAGAGGTGTAACTTCAGGGGACCGTGTTTTATCTGTCCCTAAAGTCTTTCATCTATCCTTCTTCCCTCTGTTGAGAAGTGAGTTTTGCATTCTGACTATGGCTTGGTCACACTTAAATATAAATAGACTTACTATTCATAGAAGACATACCATAGTTGATATTATCAGACTGCAATAAATTCCTAATTAAGTACAGATGTGTTGTAATACCAGTCTTCAGCTACTATTTATTACTGGAAAGTTAATTTGCCTTTATAGAGTTGAAAAAATTGACTAGTGATGTCTGCCATAGCTTGTTTCCTTAAAATGAAATTGTGATTACTTTGTTTAGGTATAGAAGAGCCTTTCATTCTGACCAAATTTAGTACAACTCTTGAGATAATAGAAACTTTTAGCATAGTTTATTTAATATTTTTGTAGGAAAGGTGTCTTAAATATTATACAGAATCTTTATTTAATTGAGATATTTCATCTCTTTCCTCTGTGAAATAAGGGAATTTATGTGATATTTATATGAACCTAAGGACATTCACAAGAAGAGATATAATTTCCCTTCCTTTATGGCTATAAATATCAACTATAAAGAGATAATGATTTAAATGTGTTAGGATTAGACCAGAAACTCCTGTAGGTTTTTTATTCAAGGTTTGCAACCATTCACCTCCTCCTTCCCAAATTAAAGTTCTTATGCATTTTCTCTTGTTTCCGTAGGAAAGAGGAAACCATATTTATTTCACATAGCATTCAAAATTTTTAAAATGTTCCAGGGAGTTGTCTCATATCCATTATGGGATGATGCTTGTAATATAAATAATCTTTGAAGTGAATTACTGCCATTCATTTAACTTGATCAGGAAAACTGTAAAAACAGGGCCTCCTTGTGACTGTGATACACTTTTTTTATTTTTTTTATTTTATGTTTTTAAGTGTGTAGAAAGATCTTGTTCTCTTGCAAAAGCTGAAGAAGTGGCTGGCTATAGTCACTGTAGTAGTGCCTGGATTTCTCATACGAAGCCCTTAAGCTCTACAGTGAGATCTGATTATCTTCAGGTGTTAACAAAAACAGTTAACAGTGACAGTCTGCCAATAAAAATTAATCAGAGAGTTCAAATGTTTTCTTTTTTAAGATTAGTAGGAGAAAGGATATCCTTTAAGAAAACACAAGGTAAATTTGGAATTATTCTTTATTTATTAAGCTACAGTAAAACTTTCTATTAATAATTTAGGCCATTGTTATAATTTGCCTATTAGAATGGACAAAGCCTTTATGGATATAACTTTATTTAATCCTAAAGACAACCTTATAAATTAGGTGGCATTTTCTGCCCTTTTCCAGTAAGGAAACAGGTTAAATTGATTTCATTATTTTGAAGAGCTAATAAGTGTATGCTGAGGACTGTGTGGAGAGGTTTATGTGCATTTCTTATCTCATTTTATCCTTATAATGGCAATTACCTGATTTTACTGGCAGGAAATTGGCAGTTTAGAGAAGTCATGTCACAATTAGTAAATGATAGAATTAGAATTTCAATCCAGGTTTCTGATCAAAGTATATGATGTTAAATAATACTATACCTTTTATATGCCTTCCTGGTTGACGAAGAGTATTCTAATGAAATCAGAAACTTTATTTCTATATGCCATGTTTTATAATATAGAAGAAAAGAATTTATGGCATCAAATAATATTAACCTAATAAGAATAGTTTGAAATTATGAAATATTTCTTTTTATCTACTACTGTGTTAATTACTGTAAATAAAGGTAGGGGTAAGTTTGAGCAAATGAAGGAAACAGATATGTATTTAAACAACAAAGTTTTGAGACTGTAAGAACCCCTTTTATTTTTTAACCTCTGTGGGTAATGGTACTTTTTTTGACACAAGGTCCATCTCTCCATCTTATTTTTGAAATACATTTCAAAGTATAGACATCAGTGCATGTTTTCTTAAATACTTGGGGATGCATATTACTAATTAGAGTTTACTGTTTGTTTACTGGGTTTTTTTTCCATTTGAGGTAAAATTGACATGCAGTGAAATTCACAAATAGTATATATTAACTGAATGTTGACAAATTCACATATTTATATAACCCAGCCCCCCCCATCAAGATATAGAACATTACCATCATCTCTGAAAAATCTTTCATTCCCCTTCTCAACCCATCCCTACCC
Source organism: Cheirogaleus major (assembly GCA_963574435.1). Taxonomy (NCBI): domain Eukaryota; kingdom Metazoa; phylum Chordata; class Mammalia; order Primates; family Cheirogaleidae; genus Cheirogaleus; species Cheirogaleus major. Next base: position 41,429 of record CAUYPO010039944.1, on the reverse strand, counting down.
TTACACTCCAGAAGCAACTAGTGTTAGGATTTTTTTTTTGTCAGAGATTAATTTTTGCCTGTTTAGAACTTCATAAATACATTCTTTTGTATAAAGCGATTTTTACTCACTGTAATGTTTTTGAGAGTTTAACCCATGTTGTTGAATGTACAAGTAGGTTCATTCCTTTTTACTGCTGAGTAGTATTCCACTGTGTGGCTCTTATCTGGCCTCCTGTTGGTGGACATTTGGGTGGTTTCCAGTTTGGGGCCATTATGAGTAAAGCTGTTTGAACATTCTCATTCAGTCTTTTTGTGGGCTTGTGTTTTCATTTCTCTTGGGTAAATACTTAGAAGTGGAATTGTTGGGCTATATGGACTATATATGTTTGATCTTATAATATCTACCATGCCTTTTTCTCAATAACAGTGTATGAAAGTTCTTGTTACCCTACATCCTCACCATCGTTTTGTGTTGTTAGCCTTTTCCATTTTAATCATTCTGGTTGGTGTATAGTGGGAGAGCTGGTATTGATCTATCTGGGAAGATGACTTTTAAATAAAAACTTGAAGGATGTGAGGAAGCAAGCTATTTCTTCTAAGTTTGACAAACAGCAGGGAATCTAGTATGACTAGAACAGAGTGAGTAAAAAGGAGTAAACGATACCAGTGAGGTAACAAGGAAAGGGAATGCAAATCATGTAGGACTTTATAAGCAATTTTAAGGACTTTGGTGTTTATTCTGAGTGAGATGGGAAATAATTGGAAGAATTTGAATAGAAGAATGGCACGATCTTCCTTGTATATTAACAGGATTACTCTAAGAGATGAAGAATAGCTGAAGTGGAAGCAGGGAACCAGTTAGAAGGCTATTATAATGAGTCAGGCAAGAGTTGGATGTTTGGATGTAGAAAAACTAGGTGGTATTTGCTGGAGCAATGTTCTAGAATAGGGTTAATGTTTTGGTTCTTAGAAATGTCATTGGAAAATAGGAGAGAAAATAATTCACCCTCAGGCTTTTTATTCAAGTAGCAGTGGTGTCTAGCTGTACCTACATAAATAATCAGGGGTTTAAACTTCTTAATAAGTAGTTTTTTACAGAATCAATCATCACTTATCCATAAGGAATTTTATATATTATTACTGCTTTTAATAAACTATTTTTAATTCAGTAACATAAAGGTCTAAATGTGGTTTTAATTGTTGTTATGGCTAAGTGTTAAGGTCATTATTTGCTTAAATAAAAACTGAATAAATGAATATAATTTAATCTTTGTTTAGGAATCCACATAATATGACTTTGAATAGCTCTTTTTAGTTTGGTGATATTTATTAGACTTTATCATAGAGCAAGCAGAAATATCTGTTTTCATGCATTTCATTTAGGTTGATCCCTTTCATCTTTATATAGTGATATTTTATACAATATTGAGTAAGTACCTAGAGTATTTACCTAGAGTAAGACAAAATAGTATATTAGGTGCTGAGTAAATTACAAAGATAATATTATTTAGTCCTTATCCTCCAAAGATTTACTGTCCCCAAATACTACAAGAGAATACATTGTTTGAAGGAAAAGATACAAAGGTAAATTAGACATGGTCTCTACTCTTACAAGAGCTCACATTTGAGAGATCATTATGTAAACAAATAATTACAGCGTGATGTGGTAAGTATGGATGTAGCACTGTAGGGGAGCACAAATGAGGGAGAAATTCTTCTAGGAGAGGCAGAGGCAAGATAATTTTGAACTAGACTTGGAAGAACAAGTAGGAGTTTCCCATGGTGGGGTGGGGGTCTGAGGAATGGTGGCATCAGCAGAGATATCCATCTCTGTGAACAAAGGTACTGAGCAGATGTTTACAACACATTTGCAAAACCTACCCCTTCAGATAGGTTTTATCTACAGAGAGCTAATGTCACTTTTATTTAATAAAAAAATTGTATTTTCTGACTTCTTAAATATTAGCAATATGCTCTGTTTAGAAGTAGTTGACTCTTTTGCGTTAACTACCCATGCATTGAACAGAGACTATAAAAAGCCACCGAAAAAGGTAATATTTTCCATGGGATAAGCAAAAATAACAGAGGAGAGTAACAGGAAGAGCATTTTCTGCTAGAGAGAAGAGAGGAGAAAATGAATAAGGAAAAAAATATATGTTATACAAATAATAAATATACATAGCAGGGTGGCTTGCCGGACTTGGGGGACAGATGATAAAGCTAAATTTGTGCTTGGGTCTCTAAAGCCTGTGCTCTTCCGTTGTACTAAGCAGGCTGAAGTAACAAATGAATACTCTCAGAGCTCAGCGCCAGGAGAGCGAGGTTCAGGGAGTGAAAGTATGCCTCTGAACTTTCTAAAGATCACTGCTCAGTCTTTTCTGATCCTCTTTTTATCCTTCATACTGCTATGTCTACAAAACATGTTATCTATATTTGCAGTGCAAGAGGCTTTTTCAGTTACTTAATGTAAATTATGGTTCATCTACTTCCATTTTTATGAGATTACATATTAAAGAATTCTTTAAATTATTTAATTGTACTTTGTTTCCTGTAAGATGAGACTGATTTGAGAATTTGTGTGCCCCAGTTATTTTATGGAAAATTGGTATTGATTTTAGTGTTTTATATTTTCAAGACACATTGTACTTTTCCTTCATAGCATTTACTATACTTTACAATTTATTTTCAGGACTATGTTATTACTATCTGTCCTCTTTACTAGAGTATAAGCTCTACAGTGTCTATTTTATTTACCGTATCCCCAGTGCCAGGTACATAATAGTTAGCACTCCATAAATATAGACTAAGTTAATTAATGAACATACTTAAGCCCAGATGTTCTGCTCCGTATCTCTAGTTTTTGTTTTATACCAGCATTTCCTAAACTGTATTCGAAAAGTTGTCTATGAACTATTAATGGATAATTTCTGAAAAAATGATTCTGTGGTCATAGGCTTGGAATAGTCATATCCTTCCTCATGAAGAACCAATAATTTACATTAGCATGTTAAAAGCTCTCAGAAGTGCTTAAGTAAAAAAATCTAAACCCAGCCTTCTCTATACTTTTTTTAAATTATTGAATTCTTTATTAGACTACCTGTTGATAATTTGAAATTAATATTCCAGTGAACACAGTTTGGGAATGCTAGTCTACTTAATGCTGCAAGCCAGTTTATTCTGAAATTTCATTCATAGATACTCTCTTCAGGGAATATCTGAACTTTTTATATAATTGTAATTTAGGTACTTAGTCAAGGCATTCAATAAATATCTATTGAATTGAATACGGAACTCATCATATTCTAATTTATTTCATTTGTTACCTAGCTTCACCATTTTACATCTTCCTATTCAAAGCAAAAATAATTTCATTTTCAATTATGTTATTTTATGGAAATAGATGTATATAGCTTTGGTTTTTAAAAATACTTTCTTTACTTGGAAAGCTACAAGTAAATAAATATTTTACTGTTGAAAGAAGCTGACATAGATGGGAAAAGTTTTACTGAATCAAGTAAATTACGTCTTTTAGAAATTACCATTGTTTTAGAAAATCATTACAGGCGTCCTCAAACTGTGGCCCGCGGGCCACATGCGGCCCACCCAGGACATTTATCCAGCCCACCGGGTGTTTTTGCCGCTGCTGCCTGTCCTGCTTAGCAGCCGACTCGTCCCGGGCCCACAGTGCGCACTCTCCAACAATCTGAAGGACAGTGAACTGGCCCCCTGTTTAAAAAGTTTGAGGGCCCCTGAATTTTAGTAAAATGTACTTGAAATATTTTTTTCTGCCAAAAAGTATTACAAGTACATTTTAGAAATATGAGAAATAAGGGAAAGTATGAAATTAGAGTTTCAAAATTGTATTGCCCAGAGGTAATCTGTTAACTTTTTGGTGTATATGCTTTAACAGTTTATTTATGTGGGCGTGTATGCATGTGTGCACACGTGTGTGTACATACACATATACATGTGTACATATTCATTTAAGCACCATGCTTTGTGCTTAGCACTATTTTAGGATGATGATATAGCAGTGAACAAAAGAGACAAAAATCCCAGCTATCTTGATGCTTAAATTGGAGGTAGGGGGACAGATGGGTGACAACAGTAATGAAACCAAGTATATGGCATATCGGAAGGTGGTAAGTGCTATGAAAAAATAAGAGGATAAAGGAGTATAGGGAAGATTGAGATAGATAAACTTTCAGACTTTTTTCTAAATAGAGATATGCTCAGTTGTGTCTTTAAAAAAATATTTAAACAAAATTACCGAACATATAATTTTCAGATGTCTCTTTACTTAATAAATAGTTTGCCCATGTCATTAAATATTATTCTGAACTATTTAAAAGCTGCTTAAATTCTATTTTATAAACTATGGTTTATTTCCTACATAGCAACCAGGTTGATCTTTTAAAATCCTTCAGACACTATTGCTCTTAGAAAAAGGACAGATTCTTGACATTGTATAGATGAATTTGTCATTCCCCTGCCTCACTCACCATGCACCAGCCACAGTGGCTTTCTCTGTTTGATCTCCTTGTTTCAGGCTCCTTGTACATCCAGTAGTCCCCCTTACATGTGCTTTTGCTTTCTATAGTTTCAGTTACCTGAGGTGAAGCATGGTCCAAAAATATTAAATTGACAATTCTAGAAATAAACAATTTATAACTTTTGAATTAGTTTTCAGTAGTAGCCTAACACTACATCACAATGCCTCCATCATTCACCTCACTTCATCTCATCATGTAGGTATTTTATCATTTCATAGTATCACAAAAAGAAAAAGGGTGATTTCAGTATAGTATTTTTTGAAAGAGACCATATTCACATAACTTTTATTATGGTGTATTGTTATAATTGTTCTGTTTTATTATTGTTGTTTGTCTCTTTTTTTTTCTGAGACAGTCTCACTCTGTTGCCTGAGCCAGAGTGCTGTGGCGCCAGCCTAGCTCACAGCAACCTCCAACTCCTGGGCTCAAGCGATCCTCCTGCCTCAGCCTCCCGGGTAGCTGGGACTACAGGCACATGCCACCGCGTCCGGCTAATTTTTTCAATTTTTAGTTGTTTGGCTAATTTCTTTCTATTTATAGTAGAGACGGAGTCTCGCTCTTGCTCAGGCTGGTCTCGAACTCCTGAGCTCAAGCATTCCTCCCATCTAGGCCTCCCAAAGTGCTAGGATTACAGGCGTGAGCCACCGTGCCCAGCCTGTTGTTCGTCTCTCACTATGCCTAATTTAAAAATTAAACTTTATCATAGGTATATATGTATAGGAAAAAAACATACTATATATAGAGTTTGGTACTATCTGCAGTTTCAGGTGTTCACTGGGGGTATTAGAGCATAACCCATGTGGATAAGGAGGGCACTGTTTTACTTGGGGAGGAAATAAATATGAATAATAGAAGATAATAGTTATCCCAGTTGTTGAAGAATTAGTTTGTTTTTTACCTATGACTTAGAAGAACTTAGCCATATTTGCTCTATATTATATACATCCCTGGCCCTTAGTACTCTATTCTTCTTTATTCAACTTTTAATTATAAAAATTTAATTACAGAAATAATTATAAAATTATAATTTTTGAATTATAAAAATTTTAATTATAAAATTTTCAAATTTATAGAAAATATACCTTCAACCTAAAATCTATGGTTGTTAATATTTTGCATTTTTTCTAATTCTATAAATCTTGGGTTTTTTAATTGAACCATTTGGAAGGAGGTTACACACATCATGACCCTTAAGTGCCATTATAAAGTGAGGATCATATTCTTGACTGTTAAAGATATGAGGAAGTCATGAATTGTGTGAAATATTTTATACAACGATAAAACCACAAATAAGATTTTTTAAAGCAGTGAGTTTTCACTATAATATTGATAAAAATTTGATTTCATGGTTATGAAAAATGGCTATAAACATAAGGGAAGTTTTTTCTGCAGAACACTGTTCACACAGAAGATAAAAATAGTAACTAAGCGTATGAAAAACTTCAGCTTCTCTAAAAATGAAAAGTATACATTGGCTACCATGTATTGAATACTTAATGTGTCTCAGGCATTTTAACCACAATTCCATATGGCAGGTATACAGTGTGCATTTACAAATAATAAAACTATTGCTGAGAAATAGTAAATAATTTGTCCCAAGTCCCAGAGTCATAGGACTAATAAACTGTGGAGCCAACATTCAAAATCCAGGGCATTCTTGATTACAAACTCCATGTTCTTAACCACCATGCTATAATATATTGCCTATAAAAATCAAAACACCTTAGGGTTCCTGTTTAACACCTGGAAAAAGAACTTTCTTATGGTTCATCTGAAAAAGTAAATAACCAGAAGAAATCTGAGGGAAGAATCTGCCTTACTAGATAGATAGCAAAATGTATGAGGCTACACTGTTTAATATTGGCATAGGAGAGAGTTGAATAGAACAGGAAAAGAAAAAAGCATGGAAATACTCCCAGTTGCAAGGGGAATGTGTTATATAATATCAGACTTTTTTTTTTTTTTTTTTTTTGTGACAGTGTCGCACTCTGTTGCCCAGGCTAGAGTGAGTGCCGTGGTGTCAGCCTAGCTCACAGCAACCTCAAACTCCTGGGCTCAGGCGATCCTTCTGCCTCAGCCTCCCAAGTAGCTGGGACTACAGGCATGCGCCACTATGCCCGGCTAATTTTTTCTATATTTTAGTTGGCCAATTAATTTCTTTCTATTTTTTAGTAGAGATGGGGTCTCACTCTTGCTCAGGCTGGTTTCGAACTCCTGAGCTCAAACGATCCGCCCACCTCGGCCTCCCAGAGTGTTAGGATTATAGGCGTGAGCCACCGCGCCCGGCCTTTCTCTGAACTTTTGAGACCAAAATATTCCTTAGTTTTTTATCTATATGATCTCATCCATCTATCCATTAAACAAGGTAAGGTGTATCTGTCTAGTGCAGCATTTCTTAAATTTTAATGTTTTTATGAATTATCTGAGATCTTCGTAAAATGTAGATTCTGATCCATCAGATCTAGAATGGTCTGTAACCTGGATTTCTACAAGTTGGTGTCTACCCTGCTAGTTTGAGGACCATACTTTGAGCAATGAAGTCTAGATGTCATATGCCTTAGGCTCTTATAGTGTGATTGAAATGGTTACTTCCATTGTTTATTTAGCTTCAAAATAACACATCTGATATCTTTGTACCTATATAATGTTTTCTGTAAAGGAACTCTTCCTTGAAGGATGACCTGTGAGCTAAGATGTAAGAATTCCACATAATTCCTTTGTGTCTCTTGATGCTTTCTTGCCTTATGCAGATAAGTTTATAGAACCCTGAGTGGGGCCTGTGTATAGGGTTATCCTTTGGTATTTCCTGAATGGGGGATTTCCCATGGCATTTCTAATGGGCTTGGAAGGCACCAGGACCCCCATTTCAGTTCTACTTCTTACTTTTTTCTCGCATCATTCTGTGGTCTCTTCACTTTCTATCTTCTTGGAAGCCGTGGACCCTGTAGACCTATTTTGTCCTTGCAAGTGCTAGACTAGTTGATTAAGAGAGTCTTTGAAACATTTTCAATATTAAAGTTGATCAGGGAACTTTAGTGCCTGAAAGTCTTCTCTACTCACCATGAGTGAAAAGTGTAACAGTCTTGGACCCAGGCATCCTAGATTATAATCTGGTGCTTTACCTGTAAGTTTTGCATGTATAATTTTTTTACATGTAATTAAGTTTTATATACAATTCCAGAGATAATCTAACAATGTAAAAGAAGACACTTTCATTATCCTTGTGTCCATAATGGACCATATCACACTTCTAATATGGTGAATTAATATTTTTATAAATCTCCTAATTATCTTGGAAATAGAATAATTATATTGTATTAATTTTTTGTGTTAAATGTAAACATTTAAATATAATTCAATTTTTACAAACTTATTTGAGTATGTCTTCACTTTTCAAAATATTGGCAGACTCCCTCCAAAAGAAAGAGACTATCTCTCTCAAATTCTGAGAGACTTTGCCTAAAATGCAGTTTCTATATATTTATCTTTCATAATATACATTTACCAATGTAGCTAGTAGCACTTCTACCTTTTTTCTGCTTTAATCCTTGACTGCTCTTTTATTGAGATAAAGAAGATTGAATAATGAAAATTATGCTTTGAGATGAATTTCCAAACTATAAATCAAATTCTTTGTTACTAGGAGATAGCAAGTAAAGTGTTGGTTTGAGATAATATAACAATTCTAAGAGGAAAATACAAACTAATGAGAGAGACTTAAATGCTTCTAAATTACCTAATCTCTCTTAAAAGTGGATTTAGTAATTTGATGATGTAAGTGTAAATGAATCAGTAACATTTGGATTTGATTTCACTTAAATTGAATGTGATTGCCTCAAAATGGAATTTTGCCTAGAATAATGCATTTTGAATTTTGATAATCATTTTTGGAGTTATGCCTAAGAATTATGTGTATTCCTATAATGATCATATTTGTAAAAGAGAGCTTACTTCCTAATGATTTTGAAATTATAAATATAAGGTCACTTTGAACATAAACCTAAAGAGATTAACTTGGAAAATATGCCTATGCATTTATTTACTCAACCAGCAGATCAAACTTATTAGTTAAGCAAATTTTGTTTTAAAAACTATACCTGTTTTTTAATTTACTAGGTTATTTTTCATGAGTCATCTGTTTCTTAAAAATCAATTTCATATGAAAGTATTTATATTAGAAAAAAGAAAATATGATCATCATCTATAAGATAACTATTATCAATACTTTCACTTTTTAAATTTTTTCTATATATGTTTATATTATTGAGCTTTTATAAAGGTATTTTTATTCAGATGATTTTCACTTAACTTTTTAACCTAAATATTTTCCATGTTACTAAACATTTTTTAATGATGGTTGCTTTGTCAATGACTTTATAGTATTGTATTCTGTAGCTGTACCATATTTTGCTTTGGCAATCCCATTGTTTCCAATTTTGCCATTTTAAAAATATGGCTATGAAGAACTTTGTACACAATTTTTTTTAATATAACAACTTTCTCTGTATTTAGAAGACCCAGAAGAACATATAAATTACTGGATCTAAAAATAAAAATATTTGTCAATCTTTAGATGTATGCAATCATTTTTTCCTGAAAAAAGATTGCATTAATTCACACTGTTGTTAGCAATGGAAATCCTTGAATCAAAATAAGTCTATCTCAATGACAGGAAAAATGTTTTATCTCATTGTTTTAATTTTTATGGATTTGCTTATAATCCTATTGAAATCTTAAGAGAATTAATTATTTTATTTTCCTGCTTACTCTCTTATAGTTAGTGAAGTTCTCAAAGATAAAGAACGAGACTGCACTTTCTTGGCTAGGTTGTGGGGGAGAAGGGATCTATTCATACATGTCTTTCCATTTATTTAGTTCTTCTTTTATTCCTTTTAACAATGTTTTATAGTTTTCAGAGAATATGTTTCATATTTCTTTCATTACATTTAATCCTAAGTATTTTATTTTTTAAGTTTTTTTTATTGTAAATAGAATTGTGTTATTAACTTTATTTTTGGATTGTCCATTGCTAGTGTGTACAAATACAATTGCTTTTTATATATTCATCTTAAACATTCCTGATATGGTTCAACATACTCCTCCCTCTTCCATATTTCCTGCAAATTGGCAGCTGGATTAAACGTCTTGATCAACCTCAGGTTGTCCGTTTGCTCAAAGTAGATGGGATTGTATTTTTTCATCAGAAGACAATACTGTCTGGTTTTTGCTCCTTTTCGTTGTTAGCAGTCATTGCTGCTTAGTGCCTGAACCTATTAACTTTGGGGTTGAAAGTGATGCCATTCTAATTGTATCATCTCTTTTTCATTCTTTTTCATTCAGCTGTAATGATTTTCCAAAAAACTTTTCCTCTGACATACTTTTAGGTTGCTCAGTGGTATAGTTCATATGATAGATTCTTGATTCTTTCCCTTTATAAACAGTTTTCAAGATAATAAATTGCTGGTTTGAAGGTGAATAGTTTGTTGGCTTATTTTTAAAATATCATTATGAAGCCATTGATTTAAACATTTTTGATAGGCCTTGATGTATTGTAACTCTTCTCCATATTAAAGCTAAAACTGTTCCATGTCCATATTAACGTTTAAACTGAACCTCTTTAAGTTGGCTCCTGTATTGTTTATACAAAAGCTCTTACATAACTCTTATAGTATTTAATATCTTCCTTGCTGTCTGGTAAGACAGGGTGTTCCAGGCTTAACTAGTACATTTCTTGCACTAGAGTCAGCTGTTTTTCAAGAAATTTGGGTTTCTTTCACTTTGAGGTGATATTTTAAGATCATAGTCTAGATACCAGGAAGGTTCACTGTTCATGGGTTAGTTATTGTAGATCATTTGTAGGCTTTTTAGTTGATAAAGCTAGAAAATTTTATGTGTGTATGCACATACAGAGTTATATTTAAAGACTAAATACATTATGATTTTATAAGTGGTTCTTTCCTCCAAGAATAGGACAGTTAAACATGGTTTATTTCCTATGAGAAAGTTCTGCTCAGCTTCTCTGAGCACCCTCTGGCTTCCTGTTTTTATTTGTGCTCCTGAAAGTCCCATATTAAGGTTTTTCTCAGATTTCCAACTAGCCTAATCTGAAAGTATATAGCCATGAAGACAGATGATTTCAAGAAGTTTTGCCATCTGTATAACAGCAAAAATATTTTTACTTAAATTAGAATTTAAAACACTACAAATTAATACTATGAATGCTTAGAATCTAAATACTTCGATATAAACTTATTTTATTATTGAATATTTAATTGTTTTGTTCAATGGATTCCAGCTTTTTTTCTATTTTTTTTCTCTTCTTCTGATTTTGGATGTTTTAAAATAGCTATATAAACTTTGAAAATACTACTTTATAAAAGTACAATAGTGCAACTTACAAAGAAATTGGATAATTTTTTAGGCCATATAGCTTATAGTCTTCTATCTGGTACATGAGTTTTTATATAAAGTTCTTTTGATGAAAGATACTTTGACCTAGACAAGCCTTAAATATATGAGATGTTTAATCTGGTTTTATTTTTATTTTTTAGAGCTGTGTGTTTATTCAAAAGATGGTTTATGAAATGAAGCCATTTGTTTCCATTTGTGCAAGTACTAGCCTGGTAATTAATAACAGATTTTTTCAAACAAGAAAGAAAATCATTTTGCATTAAAACTTTTTAAGTACTTCTTTTAATATTTTGGTCCCAATTAAAGATTATTTATTAAAATAAGTCACATTAAGTGGGATCCTCTGCAGAATAGCCATCCTTTCAATGAATCTATGGTCAAGATCACACTCCCTGTTTTTTCCCCCAAGGAATGGAATATTGTTAAGATCCTAAAAATTACCATTAACAGGTAATGTATGTACCTTAATTTCTGACACAACCCGGGCTATCTTCAATGATTTGTTGAAACTTCCAGGCACATTTTTGATATTAAAATATACAATGTGGTGTTGCAGACGGGCAACTGCATCAGACAAATTAGTTATATCTCCCTCTCCTCTCTCTCTTTTTTCTTTTTTAACCTCAACATTAGCATTATGGGAGAGAGATTTTTAAGAGAAAGTATGGCTAATCCACAAAGTATACAGTCTGCAAACAGTAAGTGTGACACTTCTACTCAAAATTCTTTTAACCCTTCTTAAACCTATTTGCCAATTTTTTTGTTTATTTTACCTCTTATGATTTCAAAGGACACAAGTCTTATGTGATTTGGTGCATAAGAATTGGACCAAGTTCTTTATCTTTCCCTGGATATATTTGAGCAGATCATTAATTCCTTAATTGTCAGCTTGTTTTGCAATGGGCTATTACTAGATACTTATGTGTAACCTCTGATTCTCACCCTTTTAAAACAGGATGAATGTTTAAAAATTTGGCCTAAGTGGCACTTTTTTTTTATCTGCCCAATTAAAGGGATGTAAGCCTGCTGTATTTGTTCTGGTAAGAGAAGTTGCATTTCACCAAGGAACTTAAATGTTTGATCTTTCCAGGACAAGGAATTATATTAGACTCCTCCTGTGATAGCCTTTTCTTCTCTAAGGTGATAAGAAAAACCTGGCCCTTGTTCTTAACCATTTTAACTAAGCATACTACTTCCCACTGAGAAGGGAAAAGAGCAATTTGCATCTTGAAATAATCTAAAAAGAGCCTTTAACTATATGTGCATTGGTATATGTCTAAAAATATACATCAAGATTTTAAAATTGTTAAACAAAGGAGGAAGCTTATAGATGATAAAGAAGAGAAAACAAATAATTGAAAGAAAATTGATATTCACATATATAGTCTGTACTTACAAAGAAGCACTATATGATTTTATTCTTGAATAGAAAAGGTTTTTATAATTATCAAAACAATATCACTCAAGTGCTTGTTTTGTGTATGTGTGTGCACTTTTGTCATACATCTGAGACAATTTTTAACAAAATTTCAAGTCTGAAAGGGCTAGAATTTTTAATATTTATTACTCACTGCTGTTTATTTTCAGTATAAATCAAGATTATAATCATTTCTTACAAAATTTATCTTTAAAAAATCTTGTGACTTGTATGTTATCTTTTTTTTTGCGTGACAAAGTCATCCCTCTAAACCAAAATAATAAAACTATTAATGTGTCTTTTACACCCAGAAGGCTACTAGGCAACATCAATGATTTGCCCTTTCAATTCATAAAAGGAGGGAAGAGAAAGATAATTGTATATGTATATATGACCATGCCATAATTTTTTTCCTATGGCCCTAACCAACAAGAAATGGCATAATTTTAATTAGCTTAACACTATTGTCAAAACTGTTCTGTTTGCCAAGCCCAAGATACTGTGTTTCCCTGAAAATAAGACCTACCCATAAAATAAGCCCTAGCAGGATTTCTAAGCATTTGCGCAATATAAGCCTTACCTTGAAAATTAGACCTAGTGATGGGCGTGGCTACGCAGTGTATCTGCACAACCCATCATTTCGTTGCAGACCGGTAAAGAAGACGAGCAGCCCTTCTCCTCTGCCCCACGAGAGCTCTATTACTTGACATGAGAGATTGGGGCCAATGGTTCTAAAGGAAATAGAGTCGCAAGAAATTCAGGATGGAATTTGTGGTTTTGAGAGTTATGATGATGTTCCAGAAGAAGATGATTTAACTATATTTGAATAAATGTAGATTGTTGTACTGTACTTAAAAAAAATAACACATCCCCTGAAAATAAGCCCTAGGGTGTCTTCTTGAGGAAAAATAAATATAAGACCCTGACTTATTTTTGGGGAAACATGGTATAAGAAGGGCTGACAAATCAAAAAGAGAAGAGCATCTTTCCTGAGGTAATTATATACAAAATGAATGTTTCAGTAAATTTGTACTTTTCAGGATGAATGGCAACAAAGTAATGTGCAAAGACTAACACAATAACTATATAAATTTATTTGAAAGGGAGTTAGTTTCTAAGTTTTAAATAGCTTGTCTATAGTGACAATCATAATACACATTTTATAAGGTAAATTAAAAGACCTTACGGACGCCTCAGTGACTTTGTTAATAATATGTTCTTAGTTTTAGGGTTATAATTTATTAAATTCTTAGGAAATTAATTCATCTGAAACTTCAGTGGGGAACCTCACTGTTCATCATCCTGATTTTGTTCATTGCCCCTATAAAATCACCAGAGTCTTTCAGGTTTCTGCTTTTCCTTCATAATTACTTAAACTCCTCTGCTGCAAGCTTTGGATCAAAAGAATGATGACTTCAGTAAAGGACTTTTGCCCTTTACTCCTAACTAGTGGTTCTGTACAAAATAGCCTTAGGCATACAGGCTTCCTTGGTCACTTTCTACAAACATAGGCATTTAATGCCACAAATTTCTGTCGACTATAACTTTACTTAAAATAAAGGTATTATTTAGGTGGATACAAAATTCTACTATTATATGTTCTTGTTGAAGTGACTATTTTAAAATTATGAAATACCACTCTTTAATTTTTGTAACATTTCTTTTCTGAAGGACCACTTTGTCTTTTTGTAATAATGCCATGCTAGTTGGTTTGTGTGCAAAATCTTGTTTGCATGTTTACTTTGAATCTATAGGCATTGCCTTATTTAATATTTATTCTTTAAACTGTATATTGTTATATTTATTTATTCTTTTTAAACATTTTTTTTGTTTAAATGGATTTGGTGGTACAAGTGGGATTTTTTTTTTGTTACATGTGTGAATTGCATAATGGAGAAGTCTAGGCTTTTAATTTGCCTGTTGCCTGAATAGTATACATTGTACCCAATAGGTAACGTTTCATCCTACACCTTCCTTCTTCTGAGTCTCCAATGTCCATTAAGCCACTCTGTGTGACATGCATATCCATTGCTTAGCTCCCACTTATAAGTAAGAACCTGTGGTAAGAACATTTGGTTTTTTGTTCAGATTGAATAACATTGATGAGAAAATTTAGCTGTGGTTGATGTTTTATTTTTTAATAAAAATTTAAGAACAACCCTCTTTTTTCTTGATCTATCAATTTTAACAGACTATACTTTTAAAAAACTGGAAAAAACTCTTTACATCTTATTCAACTGACCCCTTAGAATTCAAAAGTCCTAAAAAATACCTTAACATACAAAATAAACGAATAAATCATTGGAAAAATTTAAGAAAGATGATTTTGTAAAACTCCAAGGCACATTATTGGTGGTGTTGGCAAAACTGCTCAAAACAATAGTTAAATATTAGTCAAAATCCTATACGCCCTGCTGCCTTTTATTACAATATGATCATTTGCATAGTTTCAGTAGAAATCTTTCTTCTTTTCGGGATATAATGGGACAAGTCAAATTTGTAACCATGAATGTGCCAGAAATGCTATAGGTAAAGATAAATTTTATTTAATGAGGCACGACGAGTCCACTATTGAGGAGCAAGGAGTATTTTTCTTCATGTTACAGGGTAGTCACTGGTGCCTACTCTATGATTTATGGATGCCCAGACTTAGCAGGTCAGAAAGAATGCCACTTTCTGGCGGAACAGGAACATTGACACGTTAGGAGAAAGAGAAATATCTCTACATTTATAAACACTTCAGGCAAAACTTAATAGGGGCACATTAATGTTTTCTGGATCCTAGACTTGGAATACACAAACTTATAAAAGCAACGAGAGTACTTCTGGCAAATAAACTATGGCCCTGGGAGCTTCATAAATCCTCCAGAGAGAAATAAAATGTCAAACTGTAATTTCAAATGGATCTAGGTTTGTTAGCCATTACCAACCAGGACATTTTTGATAAAATAAAACCAGCCCAGTAAAGATAACGTCAAATTATTGATACTGAATTAGAAAATAGCTAAACAAATTTATGTGGTTGAGTCTTCACTTTGGGGATGACGTTGACCAGAAGCAGAAACTGAGGGATCAAATTGAATGTTACCCTGTTACCCTGCTGCCATTTTGACTAAGCACCTCACATAACAATTGGGAAAAAGACATTTTGTTCCTTAGATAAGCTTTAAAAAGCCAAAACATTCTGTAGAGAACTAGTTCCCAAATAAGTAAAGCCTTGAACCTTTTCTCTAAGTTGCTACTCTCCTCACTTTTAAAATACTGATGACTAGTGATATATGATGACTTTTGACCCTTGCAGATATGAAAATCAAGTGAACAAATTGTTATTTTCCCAACTTGAACAGTCGCTTTGGTAATATTTTTTGTTTTTTCTATTTTTATTTTTACTTTAAGTGCCTTCTGCATTTTTCGTTTTTGATAACCAATTATTTTGAAATTTGGACTGTTTTACAAAACATTGCAAATGAAAACTATTTGTTTTTTTAAAATGCATGTGTTCTGAGTTTTCCTTTCACAGAGACCACACAGAGGGTGGCACAGTTAGGGGCTAGTATCACCTACAGATGGGGCAGAAACCAAAAAAAATTCTTTCTATAGGTTCAACAAAAATGTTTTACTGTGAGTTTGCTATTATTTAGTTTTACAAACCTGTCTTATACCTTCACAGTGGATCATTTAATTCTTGTTTCTGGATTTTTCCACTGAGTTTGTTTCAGTAAAACTACTACTAAAAATAAATGCTTGGTGCAAATAAGATTCATAACAAATGGATTCCTTGATCTTGCTGTGCAACCATTTTTTCTTAACATTATCGTTTTTAATTTTCTAGGATGAGTTTCTAAAATGGCTAGTTTTCTGGTTGTATAGAAATAGAGCCAGTAAGAAGAATAAGATATGGTAGACAATTTTCTCATCCCTTATGTACACTAAAATCTTTGACATAATATTAATATGTTTTGGATTCAAAGTTTGCCTGTCTTTGCCTGAGAAAAAAGAGTAATTTTTGTGACTACACTGCCTCTCAGTGGCTCATTTAATATTTATTTCAATTATACAATGTTTTATAAAATGAAAGAAACTAAAATTTGCAGGAATAGATTTCTCAGTGTTTCTAACTTCGGTGAGTTTCTAAGAGTGACAATAATGTGAAATATCTTATGTTACCTATTTGTATATCCTCACTGATTGGACACCAGAGCCATGGTGCGTTATAAAGTTTTAAAGTCTGCTTTTCCTGAAGAAGTAATGAATGAGTTTATATGCAAAGGAGGCATTGACGTAATCTGAAAGAGAGGGTGCCTAGCCAGGCTGAGTAGAGGGCATGATTAGCTGGGAAATCTATCTCTATGAAAATTCATTGTTCTGAGTCCAGGCATTCCGAAGTTGCTTTTTGATCTATATTTTGGTGTCCTAAGAATAAATCTTACAAATTAGAGCTAAAAGTTTAGTCTGAAACCTTTGCCTGTTAAATTAGCCTCAGTCAACTTTGAGTATGTGTGTATGTATGTTTATTTGAGTGTGTGAGTAGGTGTGTCTATAAACAGAGGTTTATTCCAGGAACCTCTAGGAAGACAGAAGTGGGTAAAATTTTGTTTCAGTCATCAGGGAATTCATCATTCTTTATAACAAAGGGAATATTCCACTATTGTCCTCTTGACATTCCCAGCATTTATTAATGGATTGAATAATCAAAACTGTCATCTATTTCTCCTTCAAATAATGTGATCTTTACAATTTGCTGAAAGATGTTATGCCAAAAATAGTAATAAAAATAATAGAAAATCAGGCTTCTAAAATATATAGGTTGCTATATTTAGGGTGAGGACCCATGATTTGATATCTGAAGTTTTTCAGAAATGCCTCAGTGCCTAAATTGATTCATAATCTTATAGGTATAATTGATTTATGATTTTTTAGACATAATTTATACAAAACTGTCAATGGTTAGAAGTTCCAAAACAGAGTAAACTGGAAGCTTGTAATGGTATTAAATGTATGATCTTATTCAAGCTTTTACAATTTTGCTTTCATAACCGTGCTAGACTTTTCAAGAAATAAGAAGTTTTGAAGAAAAGGACTAGGAAAGAGGAAATACACTAATTATTTACCAGGTATAGTTCTTGGCACTGGGGATAAATAGATTAGAAATAGGTAAAGTATTGGCAGAAGATTGCCAGGGACCAGATATTATTACCTTTGCCCTCTAACACATAACATAGAGTACTACCTGATAATATGGCAAGGAAAAATCAGATAAGGAGAATCCTAATTTGACTGAGTTGTTACCCAAAAGATAATGAATTTTAAGGTTCCAGTAACTGAATTAACCCCTGAATTAACAAGAATAAAACTTCCCCTCACGGGCATTTATGAGAATATACGAGCTAAGCAAAGTTTCATTATAGCAAGCAAATTGACTTACATTTTTGCATACTTGAGCCTTGTGACAATAAATTTACTTCTGCCATAAAATATCTGGACTTTTGGAAGATGGATCAGTGTGTAGATCATCTCTGAGGACAAAGATCTAGATGACCTCACACAGAAATCTCTAAGTAGAAGAGAAGAAGTAAATAGAAAACAAGAAGTGAATAGAAGACGCAATCCTGGGGCTCCTAACATGTATGGTACAGAGAAGGAACATAGAGTTGGAAGAGAACTAGGAGAGTGGGCATCTATGTGAACAGGGGCAGGGAGCACATGGACCTTCTAGGGTACCAGCAATGCTTTATCCTTTTGTCATGGGTCATGAGTACATAGTGTTGCTTTAATATATATAATTTTTTAATGAATACACATTTTACATAACCTTCTGAATGTTAATCATATTTCATGATAAAATGGAAAAAAACTGCAAAATGGTAGAAGTGTTAGTAAAAAATTAAGTTTTCTAAAAAATTTTTAAAAAGCATGGTAGCAGCAGTATCTCATTGAGGAGGCAGGTTATCTTAAGAAGTAGCTTTATTGGGATATAATTCACAAGGAAATGCATCCAGTTTAAGTGTACAGTTCTGTGACTTTGGCAAATGTACCTAACAGTGTAACCACTACTACATTCAATAGAACATTTCTATTACTTCAAAATGTTTTCTGGTTCCCCTCTCCAGCTAATTCTTGCCCCTCTTCTTTGGCCGTAGGCAATTACTAATATGCTATCTGTCACTGTAGAAGTTGTCAAGAATTTTATAAAAATGGTGTCATGCAATTAGCACTCTTTTGTGTCTAGCCTCTTGGGCACAGCATACTATTTTTTTGAGATCCATTCATGTGGTTGTGTGTAGTACAGGTTCATTCTTCTTATTGTTGAATAGTATCTTATTATATGGCAGCTATGGAGATGTGCCACTCAGACCTTCTTAACAGAACTGGCCACAGCAGTTGCCCCTCTGAATCTACCACCATATTTATGTTATGGTCACACTTTTCCAGGGTTACTCCCAGCAAAGGACTAAGCATCCTGAAGGATGACTGTCATCTTATTTCTGCAAAATGTGGGATTCCTCTAAAGAGAAATTTTGGCCCAGAGAATCCCTATTTGTCACATCTGAGACAGAGAGAAAAAAATGAAGAAAGGATGGGGGGGAGGAAGAAAAGAGGAAAGGAGAGAGAAGCACAGATCAATTACAGAGAAAAAATTTTAGACAACAGTACCAAAGTCAGAGGTCAGAAGAGTTGCAGGGTTAGAAACTACATGAATTACTAGAACAACACATTTATTCACATCTCTAAGATTTTGTACAAAGCGGTCAGCCAGCTTTATCAAATTTACTTTCTTCTTTATTGGAACTATGAGTATTATAGGATGAGTGCCCTTTGTAAATTATCCCTTTTCAAAAAATTCTTTTATAACTGGCTTTATCCATTTTAATTGAGCTCCAAAATGATGCCTGGATATATTTCAGCTCAGGGTGCTCTTCTAGCATGCTGAGTTTGCAACTCCCTGCCATACTCCTTTTTTTCAGAGGGCACATAGTCATCAGATGAGTGACTTTTTTTCCCCATAGAGCTCCACAGACATAGTATCTGAAGGTACAGAATATAGCAGTTCTGAAGTTGCACAGCAGGTTTCTCCCCAGTGGAGACAGGAGATCAGGAAGAAGTAAGAAACATACTTTCAGTCAGACAACCTATCTGTATGGGAACTGTGGAGGAATAGGAACAAGGCAGATCCTAAATACCAACATCCTGTATTTAATCTGTCACCAAATGGAAGTGAGAAATTCTCAGGGAAATTGCACAAAAAGCAACACCAGTTTATACTTCCAAATTTCCCTAAGCTTGTCCACCTTAATCCCTTTGTCAATTATTATTTTCTAGCCTTTGGACTTTCTTGTTTCCTGTTCTCCTAAAATTCCTGCACCCTCCAGAGTTTCTTTCTATAATCCCTCTTCTGACATGTTGGTTTCCTGCAGTAATGACATATTGTTTCTCATCTGCCTTTCTTCCCTTTATTATTTTTCCAGAGTAGGGATTATTTCCTTTAGCCAAGTGTTCTAACTGAGCACCTAACATCACAGTTCTTAATTTATTCTTTTCTCTAGATTGTCCCCCCACCTAAGTAGCCACTATTAAAATGAATAATTGTCTGTTTTTGCCATTCTACCACCTTTTCCCTAACTTGTGTTTGGAAAATAAGCCAGACAAAAGTGATTAAGGTCAGAGAGTAATTTTGATCTGCCATTGAATCTATGCCAATCATTTCTGAGAAAATCTCAGGAAACCACTGATGGCAATCAATGGGGATTCACCCATCTTCTGTTGATATACACTGTAGCAACTTCTCCCAGCTCACCTTTAGCCAACAGACTTCAGGTATGGTCCTCAGCAATCTCTTCTGATGGTTACCTAATGCCCTCAGGTCTTCCATTGTTGTGGGAGGGTGGTAGAGTGCCAGCTTCCCTTGGCCGCCTTTCTCCTTGATATAGTGATCTCAATATTGTCAACTTAAGTAACAGAGAGGGAGACTCTCTAAGAGAAAATGATATTTATTTGGGAGTAGGCATCATTAATGGGAATGTGTGTGCCATAGTAAACTGTGTGTCTTCAGGGAGGCAAAGGAAGACACAAATTTACAAAAAAATGAGAAGGATTATGTAATTGTTTTGCTGAGAGTCTCTGTATGTGTGTTAGGTTTTGTCTTCAGTTCTGAAGGCAGGCAATTTATAACTCTGTGTTAGCCATCATTTCTTGCTTTTGCAGAGCTTTTAGGTCAACCAGAGGTTAGAGCATATGGCCTTCTCAGATCTTTCCAAGGCACTTTCATGCACATGGCCTTTTAGATTCCCTGTATTATATCAGAATTTTCAAAGCTTATCTATGGGCATCTTATTCTCTAGCTTTTCTTTTTAATTTTTTTGGTCAGCTTGTTTTTCACCTTACTATAGCCACCTCAAGCACTGTGATATTAAACAATTGGTGTGGATTTTGTAAAATCAAAATTACTTGGGAAAAGTCTCTTGGCATTGGGTGAGTAGTAAGTCAGGTCAAGTAAAGGCAAATCCCAAGAGTCAGGTTCCAGAGAGATCAAATGATAATTAACTAAGAATGGGACTTTGAAGGCACTTCAATTCCTTTTGCTTTCTCCAGTGGCTTTTAGACTGCTGATTGTCATCCTCATAGAGGAGCTGTTCATTCTCAAGGATACTGCAGAGCTGGGGAAAAGGAGACGGCAATAGAGCAAGTAAAAATTATAAGACATTTTCTGTTCTTATAAAAATTTTACTGTTTTTTCTGAATAAACATACTTCAGATTTTTGTAAGCTTTTGATTAATTTCCAGAATTCTGAGAAAGTTGATTTAGGCAACTTTTGCCAATTTTTTATTGTTTTGATGGAAGAGTATATTTTTGGAAGTCTTTTGAAGTCTGCCATTCTTGCTGACATCACTGTACAATTAATTTTTATATATTGACTTCATATATTGTGATTTTTCTAAATTTACTTATTAATTATAATAGCTTTTTTGAAGATGCTTTAGAATTTTCTGCACACACCATTATGTCATCTGTGATTATGATATATTGTATGATTATATTACTTCTTTCATTCCAAATTGTATGCCTTTACTATTTTAATAAAATAATATGATTAATTTAGTTTGCAGTTTTTTTCTAGGCTCATCTCTGATGCTTCTGAAAGTCTCTCTTATTATAGCACATATAAGTCATAAATGTTATGTGATGGGAAAAAGATCATATTTATGAAATATTAAGGGATAAAGCTTACTGTTTCTGGATGCTTAGGCAACACTAACATGAATCAGAGTTATGACAATTTCCCAGGTCAGTAAGAGAGAATGAATTCACCTTTCCTCCACATTTGTCCTGTTTAGGCCCTCAGTGGATTGGATTATACCCACCTGCACTGGGGAAAGCAATCTTCTTTACTAAGTCTACCAATTCAAAGGCTAATCTTTTCCAGAAACACTCTGAAAGACACATCCAGAAATAACGTTTTAGCAGCTATCTGGACATCCCTTGGCCTGGTCGAACTGACTTAGAAAGTTAACCATCATATCATGCAATCCTCTAAATAAAAGAATGTACTGTACTTATAATGAGTTTCCTGGTCCTTCAGCCTACTGAAAAGTTTTGGCTTCATTAATGATAGAATTTGGACAAGTCCCCATATCCCTTATCTTTTAAGCCAAAGCTTGGTCCACCACAAGCAGGGTTTGTTAACATGGTTAGTGATCCATGCTAATGGTATTATTCTGGATTTTGACTAAATATCAGCTAAATTAAAAAAAAAAAAACTCTTCTTAAAAAATGTTGCAACCACCCAACCATGAAAATTTACTTCATGGCTTATTCGGTGCTTGTGTTTAGGCTCTGATTTATGTCTCAATGATAAAGTTATTTCAGGCTGATAACAGTTTCACAGGATGAAGAAATACTGTAGGAGTTTTAAGTTGCATGCTAATAATACATGTGAAATCTGATGAATTATGACATCTGTTTCAGTCGCTGTATTTGTGAAACATATTACTACTGAGTCTGTAATGTTTGCTCATTTCACCTGAGAGAGTTCCCAGTCTACATCTGCTCTGCTACTTATTATTTTATATTTTTTAAAAATTTAACCTTAGTACTGAAAAAGCTGGAAAAAGGGATGTTATGGGGTTCAAAGCTCTCTGTTTGGGGCTCTTTTTTGTTCTTTTTGCTTCTTACATTTATACACCCATACCAGAAAATGTTGAAGAAAGTTGGAAAATAATGGCCTTGGATCTACCTGTTAAAATGATATCATTGATGGTAAGATTGACCTTTTTTTTCTGCTGAAAATTGGGATGCTATATTGACTAAAAATGAGTGCTTATGAACTGTTTTATTAGTAGGACTAATATTATCATTTTGAAAGAACTCTTGCTTATTTGTTAGAGTAAATAACATTAAGTAAAATAAAACTTACTGCATCTGTGTAGAACAGAGTGAAACAGAAATTTTGCTTCCAAGAGTTTATATATAAATGTAAAGACTCCATTTATTGTAATGTGCATAAAAGAAATGGCATTGTTGAAGGCAACGGCTTTGAGGCTTATTTAATAATTTGACAAATTTGAATTTCCAGGGCAACCTAGTCCCATAATTATCTTTTAGTTCTTCAGATAGTGTATATACCTGTGTGATGTTAATTTAGGGCTTTTACTATTCAATGGATTTTATTGTCTTTCATCAATTCTACATTTTTGGATTTCAGGGATTGTCTGACTTGCAATATGTAGAGTGGATTATGAGTTCTTGCAAAAATAACTCCTGTGTAAGGGGAAGATATAACTAAAAACTAATATTTTTAAGCTCTTCAAATGTACAGGCTTTTTATAATACATATCTCCACTCATTCTCTACTCTCTTGCAATTATTTTTATCAGTTTATAGAGAAGTAAAAAGAGATTCAAAAGAACACATGCAAGTAGAAATGAACTACTCCAGAATTATAAGAATTGTTTCATTTCAAAGTCTGTATTCTTTCTGCCAAACCAGGTAGCCTCCAGAAAAGTTCTGCCATGGTAGTAACAATAAGAGGCTAAAAGGAAAAAGCAAGAACAGTAGTAGACAATCAGAAAAGAGAAAGCAATCCATCTGTATAGGAGGAAGAGGCTGCCCCATGATGCTTTGTACAGCAAACAACAAATCTGTGAAACTACAACCAATGCCTACTGGTGTCATCTAAGTCTTTATGTTTTTCTTTCTTATCACTTCTAGAGGCTCACCTTCTCCATAACTGTCTCTTTTTCCAATGCTCTCACTTCTCAATTTAGTCTGAAATGAAGGAATATGTGGATTTGGAAGTGTCAGCTCCACAGAAAAACTGCTATATTATCTTCCTTGATTATCTCATCTATATTTAACACTCAACTGATATGGATATCATCAAAATTACATTATCAGAACATCCAACTCAAAAGTTCTACTTTTATTTTCTTAGCTTCAAATTTTTCTCACCATTCTCCATCTATAATAAAATTATGCAATTTATATATGAATTATCCTTTATTTTAAAAAAGTTGTAGGAAAAGCACACACACAATTACTTTAAAGATTACTCTAATAAATTTAACAATTTTTGGCTGTTTTAGGGAAAACAATTTTAGGACTGAATTTTGTAACTCAAAGTTGTGATAGCAGCAAGAATAATTAATTTTTTTAACATATGAAAGGGAAGTGAAAAATAAATTTCTTGATAAAATGGCCTTGAAAAATAAATGTATTACTTTGCAATCATATGTTGAATTGGAAGGAAGAGTTTGGTAGAATAAAGCATATACAACCTTGGAAAATCTCCTTTACCCTTCATTACATATTTTTTACATATAAAATGGGGATATTAATAATAAATACTTTGCAGAATTGCTCTCACAATTAAAGATCATGTATACTATAAGAGCCAAAAATAATCTCTAAAGTGGTAGTTTTTGTTATGGTTCAAAAACATTTAAGTGTCTAATCAAAAACAGAAAATCTGAGAAAATGAGAAACAAGGTAATACGCCCAAAATCTAATTTTTAAAAGCCAACTTGCCAAATGAAAAATTAACTGAATTTACTCATTTACCAAAAACTTTCTATAAAGGATATTCTACTGAGTTATATTCAATTAGCAGGGAAATGATCAATAATTCTTATTAGTCAAGAATATTTAAATAACAAAAAAAGATTTATTGAATATGTACATAGGACAGATGCTCTTCTAATGTGTTGAAAGTACTAACTTGGTTAAATCCTACTACAGCTCATTGAGGGATTTGTTATTATTACCATTATATATACAAGTAAATTGAGGTACAGAGAAGAATTTGCTTAATGTCACGCAGCTAGTAAGTGGTAGTATAAGAGCCTGGTCTAGAAAAATGGTTGCAGACTTGGCTTTGATGTTTATTGGCTGCAACTTAGAGCTTATGCGTACTTCTCCATCAAAATATAGGGGTTAGATGTTCTCTAATGCCCTGTAAATACTTTAAATTATTTGGAATAATTATAAAATAAAGGCTGTTCAATGTATTATTATCCATGTAATTTTTAAGGTTTTTCCTTTGAGTAAACTGTCTAATAATATGTCAGAAAGATCCTAGAAAAACTAGTCAAAGGAGAACTAATGCCAAGGAGAAATTTTTTTCAATGACATCAGATATGGGATTTAAGAGGTGGGGGAAAAAAGGGCACCAATCTTTTTGGAATTGAAAACCAGGAAAATTGGATCATTAACAGTGTGGTCATGATGACATTTAAAACTCTAGATTAGATAAAATTAACAATAAAAAAAGGAAAATATGACAGCATGCCTACAAAAAAAAGAAGAGTGGTTATAAGGCCTGGAAATTTTTCAGATATGAATTTATAAATAAGAAATAATTATAGCAGGCATACAAAACTGCCAATAAATTGATGGGTTTTGAATGAGAGAGTTCTTAATGTAAAATACAGAATACTTGAGATTTTCAAAGGCAACAAGGTCATGTAATAAGATCTTTACAGTATTATTTGGAAATAATGTTTAGAAACTTTGTATTATTTTTGTTTACTTTGCTTATATTTTCTTCCTTTTTAAAACTTTCTCTTTATATGCATTGGTGTTATTTAGAGATTCAAATGTTTAGTTTTGTTTATTTTGTTTTGTTCTTACAGGCCATGTGTCTTGAAAAGATGGGAATTATAAAATATACAGAGTTTATATCCATAATAGTCAACCTGGATTCTACCCAACCGTATTCAGATGAATACCTCACAGTGACTGATACAGCATTTGCTGACGTTCCAGTACGCTTGTACTTGCCAAAGAGAAAGTTAGAAATCCCAAGACGAGCTGTAATCTATGTTCATGGTGGTGCTTTTTGTTTTGGAAGTTTTAGTAAGTCCATTTTATAAGGGATAAGTATGATCAGCTCTATGTTTTTCATATAAGAACTATTTTATATAAATATATATACTTATGTATATCTATATATGAATACTTATATGGATAGGTGTAAGTATACATATAAATATTATATATCTAATAGAGAGATAGGCATGGACATACTTTTGGCAAATAATATGGGGATTTTGAATTAAGTTTTGTTTTTGTTTTGTGTTGGTAAACATTTTATTCTCCTTGGCTTTCATATTGCATGCACATATATCAATTGAAAATAGGGCATAAATAAGTCAATTACTAAATCTTTTTCCTTTGGGATCTGAATATATTCAGGAGCAGAAACACTGAAGTGATACAGATGTTTTAAGTAGAAAATCAGAAAGATGTGCTATTGATTGCTACAAGATCAAATTTGTAATTATCAATAATAATAATATTAATAGTGGTAACGCTTAGAATGAAGTTGCTAGTCTTGACTCTAAGAAGAAAACACAAAATAGAACTATGTAATAAAAAACTCTTCCCACAAAGTCCAAGTTCCCTACTTGTCTCTGGTGATGATTCTAAGTAGCATATATACCAAATTCAAAGCAAGAACAAGAATAAATTTACCTTTATTAAAACTTTAGAAAGCTCCATCATAGAATAGTGCTGGTGTATGGAGAGTCACTGTTCTATTTAAGTAAAGTAATAAAATTAAGCAAATGAGTAGAATTGACAAAAGTTCAACAAATAATAAATGAATCTTTCTTTTTCACTCTGTCTTTCTCTAAGCCTCATTGGTTCTAAATAGTTTGAGAAACTTTTAAAGGTATATGCAATATAGTGAGCAAATATTACTTATGAGGATTAGGCAAACAGAATATAAGCATGGAAATTTAATGAGGAACAAATACTGACATTAATAGACAAAATGTTAAAATGGTCAGGCTGTAATTTTGGCTGTCTAGTTTTCTGACAACTAACATGGAAAAAATATTATCAGTTACAAATTTCACAGTGACTTGTTAAAGGAAAACTATTTAGGTGACTTAGAGATTGAAGAATTTATTCAGTTGACTAGCCTCAGGGGGCATTTGAAGAGCACAGTGGCTCCTCAATTGAAGAAAGATTATGAGGTTTTTTTTGTTTTTTAAAGGATGGAAAACATTGAGTACATGATCTTGCAATTTCAGATTAGGCAGCAATATTTAAACTTAATGAAAACTCATGTTTGGGGGTGAGCCTCGCTTGGTTTGGTTGGTACAAGCCTAAAAACCATCAGATCAGTATTGTTCTTGGAAGCCATATGTTTTATAAGCTACTCAAATTTCACAGAATAAGGAAGGTAGGTAGCAAGACCAGAAAAATTACAGGGCAAAAGTAGAAAGCCTGGAGGAAATGGGGACTCTCTATCATGTTTTTAAAATTCTTTTTACAGTGTATAAAGTAAAAAAAATACAAAACTAGATAATTTCCTATCCTGAGATGAGAAATTCGGCTCTTTGCTCATAGAAAAAGACTTTCTATTATGTGATGAACACCTTAAAACTCATTCTCACAATTAGCTATTGATTTTTATGGTATAAACAACAAGTATAGGCTGATAGAGCAACATAATTAGTAAAAGCAATTCTAGGAGTAGGTAATATGAGGCTGTAAAGTTAAAGATTTTCTCTGGGGGATGTGATTTAGAGGTGATTTCGAGTTGAATCTTACAATTTCCAGCGAAGCAGATATTCTGTATATCTTTCAGGAAATCTTCATAAAGATTGTTTTCCTTTCAAAATATTTTGAAAGAACCCGAGAAAGTGAATTCTAGAGCATACACTACTACAAGGAAAAAAGTAGATCTCTACTGCCAGTAGGTCATTAAGTATGAAATGTCTGATTTCGAATCAAAACTTTAGTTTATTATATCTCATACAAGAAGAAGTACAATTAATCAAAGTATATGCCTAAACTATTGACACAGTGTTGCCATGTTAACCATAGCTTGCTTATGCCAGCAGCTAAGAAGCCTGGAGAGTGAGTGGTGATGAAATCATGAAAGGCGTTTTCCACAGCTTGTTGAGAACTGAATCTTTTTCCTTTCAAGAAGTGGTTCAAGCCTGGAAGAAGTGGTAGTCAGTTGGTGCAAGGTCTGATGAATATGATGAATGACAGAGAGTTTCCAAGTCCAGCTGCTGTAGTTTGAGCAGCCTTGTTTTTTTGTGACATGTGGTCTTGCAAGAAGTTTGGCCTGTCTGCATTGAACAATCTCTGCTACTTAATTGCAAGGATCCTTATCATTTTGTCCAATTGGTTGTGTAGACATTGCTTTAATTGATTGATCAGATTTCATGAAGATGTAGTGGATAATACCAGCACTGGACTACCAAACAGACACCATTAGCTTTTTTTGATGAATATTCAGTTTAGCCTGTGTTTCAGCACTTCATCTTTATGTAACCATTGTGCCAAACACTTGCTATTGTCAAAAAGAATCCATTTTCATCACACATAACAATATGGTATAGAAATGGTTCACCTTTATGTCGTGACAGCAAAGAAAGGCAAGCTTCTAGACTATTTCTCTTCTGATGGTTGTTTAATTCATGTGGTACCCATCTATCCAGCTTCTTTACCTTGCTGATTTGTTTCTAATGATCCAATATTGTTGGAATAGTTATGTAAGACCTTGTTGCTAATTCATGCACAAGTTGAGATGGATTCACCTCCACTACAACTTTCAGCTCATCACCATCCACCTTGGTCTCAGGTCACCCACATGGCTCATTTCAAGATTAAAATCACCAGAATGGAACTTTTCAAACCATTGATGTACTGTGCGTTCATTAGCCACATCCTTCCCAAACACTTCATTGGTATTTCAAGCTGTCTGCACTGCATTGGTTCCATGATGGACTCATATTCAAAAATAACACAAATTTTTGACTTCTCTATGGTTTCACAAAAATTGCTCTAAAAAGAAATTTGAAAGATAATCACAAGCCAAACATGCATTTGAAAAAATAAGGATGTACCTTCACAACAAAACAAAGCAAAACAAAACAAGAAGAGTCAAAGTGAAATGTCAGAGATACCAACTGTCAAACTTAGTGCTTAAAGAAATTGGACGTTCTATACTTAATAAACTAATACAAAGCTGTAAGACAGTGTTTCTCAAATTATAGAGGCTCAAATAATCTAGAGGGCTTGTTAAACAGTTTGTTAGTCCTGCCTGCATAAGTTTTGATTCAATAAGTCAATGGCAGGACCTGAGAATTTGCATTTCAAATTAGTTTCCAGTTGTTGCTGCTGCTACTGGTCAGGGTACCACCGTACCCTAGATTGCTTCTGGTAATCAGTGCCTCTGTTGGGGCTCGGAAACCTCGATAACATATATCTAGCCACCTTTGCTTCTCGTTCCTGTCAAGGACTCGTTTGAATTTGCATCAGTCTAGGCCTCCTAGCCTCTCTCAGTCAGCTAGAGATCAAGCTTATTACTATTGCAGAGGAAATAGAGGATATGAGGGATTGTTTGCCCTCAGAATTTTGAGTCTTTCATCCTTCCCTTGATCCTTCCCTTCTATAAATTTGTTATTGATCATACCAATCCCTAGCTCACTTCCATCTAATATTCTCAGAGGAAGAAACATCTTATCTTTTGACAGAATCAGTCTTTCTACCTTTGTTTGATATGATATGGCTCTTAACCAATACCTGAATTTATCAGTAAATCTCCATCAATTCTCTGTTTTAAAGTTTGTTTGTTTTAATTTTAAAATGATTCCTCCTAAACATTTTATGGTCACAGTCATCATGAAAAAAAATTCCCCACTTGTCCCTGAATTCCTTTTGTTGATTAGTCACCTATTTTCCTTTGTTTCTTAGACTTTTTTCTATATACATCAGTAGGCTCTAGTCCTTTCCTATTTCCTTGTTTCCCATCTTGAATGAATTACTCAAGCTCTGTAATGTATTGCATTTGATAAAGTCCACTTTTTTCTCCTCCTTGACATTTGCAGCTCCTCCCTTTGTTTTCTATAACAAAATATCTTCTAAACTTTCTTATGCCATTCACTGTTTTCTCTTATCTCTCATCTCCCGTTTAAATATAAAACAAGCAAACAAATAATGTATTCTCTAGCATATTATTCTTCATAATTTCATAAATATTCTTGTCCTCCAGAATTCCCTCCTTGGCCTTCTGGCTTTGAGTACATTTTTTCTTTCCCAATCTCTTATCTTTTCCAATTGCCCACATGCTACTGATATCCAATTATGGATCTCCTTCTCTGTTAGACATATACATCTGGACAAATCCCAGATCACTACAACCGGATATGTCTAAACACAATTCTTCTTATGTCCAAACAGCCTCAGGAAACAAACAAACAAATAAAACCCACAGTCCATTCAATCCAACAGCTCAACTTCCTAAATGCTCTAAGTGAATAGCAAGTATTTATTGTTCTTTACTGTTTCTCAGCCCCCACATTCAATTATCATGTCCTGTTCATTCCACTTCTCAACATCTTGACCTCATTGACACAATTTAGTACTTCATGGTCTTTCATAGATATTCCTTTCGGATGTCTCTGCCTCTTTCCTATTCAACTGTATTTTCTCTTCTACATTTCGTGCTCTAGGTCTTTCTAACACACTTATCTGGTCATATGATTTCTTTATTACAAATTCTTCAGTGACACCCACCATTTAATGAAATAAATCTAAATTCCTTAGCATAGCATTCAGATTTCCTGATCTCTACACTTATTAACTTTCTTGGTTCTGCCATTGTTCCCCTCTGTAATTTTGTTTCAACCATACTGAACTGCTTTTAGTTCCCTGAACACCTCATACATTTTCATTTCTCTCTACATCTATTCCTTTCCTATTGTACCTCAAAAAAACTACTCACACTTTTATTTATGTCCAGGTAAAATATCAGTGTGTGTGTGTACACATGTGTAGTCTTCAAAAAACTCTAAAAGAGTTTAGCAACTGGCTCAAAAGACTTTAGTAATGTTTCTGTGTGTACCTTGCAACTTGTATCTACCTGATGCTCACAATCCTTGTTTTGTTTCATAATTATGTTGCATATTTGTTTCAGCATCACCCCAATAATTGGTATCACCTTTGTAAGCACTTTCCATACATTGAATATTCAACAAATTTTTTCTTTTTTCTAGAAGAATTAAAAAAAAAAGAATGACTGAAAGGGACTTCCGATAATTTCTAAAGGGATTATTATTCAAAATGTCCTAGTACTTTTTAAAATGTATTGTTCACCTCCTTAATGTTTTCAGTAAATTAGATTTCCTCTATAATTCAATTTGTATCAAGTATTAGTATGGTCAGAATAATGTGCTTCCTTGATAAGATGAATTGAATACCAAATTGTCTTCATTTCTCTCCAAAGAGATACATTAATTCCTTTAAAGTTTTATATGGTTTATGAAATATCCAAGTGTTCATATACATACCACTGATGATTTCGGCAAGGACAAGAGAAATGCCCACAGATGGGAAGATATCAGTTTACTTGAAAAATACTAGGAAATATTCCATATTGTTAGATTGATATCCTTTTTACTGACACGGGCAAGGATTGTGATCTATGCTTCCTAAAAATGTGAGAATTATTATTTAGGAGACAACATTCCAACATTCTGCTCAGTTGAACTCCAGCTGTGTCTTTTTTCTATGTCTTGATTTTATATTTGCATGTTATTTGTTTTTAGATCTCCCAAAACTTTTATAAAGTAGAAAGAACTTTTGGATACTTTCTATTTTTGGCCCTTAAAAAATAAGTATTATAACTATCTTAAAATATTTGCAAATTACAATTTTCTTTCTTTGTGTTCCTGGACTTTCTATTTTTCTCTTCTCTAAAACATGCCAAAGTTGCTTTGAGAACTAAGAATATAGA
This sequence comes from Cheirogaleus major, assembly GCA_963574435.1. NCBI lineage: Eukaryota > Metazoa > Chordata > Mammalia > Primates > Cheirogaleidae > Cheirogaleus > Cheirogaleus major. The sequence continues at coordinate 9,817 of CAUYPO010039944.1, read as the reverse complement.
GAAATGTTGCTATAGTAGACTTTTTATATACTTCTGTGGTCCTTGTTTTTCAAAATTTATCCTAGTATCTTCTTGCTTCTACCTGGGTTCTACAAATACTACAAATTCAATGGGCAGAATAGAGAATACCATGAGCAGACAAATTATATCAGCAAATATTTTATGTGTAGAGACAGTTTGAGATAAGAATGGGAGACAAAGACTTAATTTGACTTTGGTTGTAAAATAAGAAAAGTATTAAGAGATAATGAAAACACAGTTTTGAAAAAGATCATTGAGGGGCTTTAAAGGTGAATGTCAGAGGGTTCTTATATCTTGTGCATTTTGGTCTTCATCTACATATGGTGCATTGCCTTTTCTTGCACGTTATCAACTCAATCTTTAACCATTATTTTTACTACCTAAAAGATTAGTTGATTTACTTTTCTGTCTTCCAGGTTATTATACATTCAGTATTTTATATGTTTTTCTTTTACTTTCAAATCATCAATTTTATTAGTAAAAATGGGCATCCAAGAAAATTTAGAAGTGAAATTGAAGAGTATAATGTTTTAAAATTTATCCACAGTGAATCTGAACACAAATTAATATCATTTAGTTAAATTTGTTGTAAACACAGGTCTCTTGGTTTCAGTCCCAAAGTACCTATAATTCTAAGAGGGACTCAGTCTTTGACTAAACAAGTGTCCTTGGTGGCTATGAGTCCAGTGATAATAATGATATAATTCTCAACAATTACTTTGTATTAAAATTCATTACAGGTACTTTTTTGAAAATTCAGATTTCTGTACCCAACCAAAAATATTTGATTCTTGTGTAACATGTTAATATTTTCTCCCATTTTGTAGGTTGTCTGTTTGCTCTTGTGACAGTTTCTTTGGCTATGCAGAAGCTTTTTAATTTAATTAGATCCCATTTATTTATTTTTATTGTTGCCGTGATTGCTTTTGGGGATCTTCTTCCTAAATTCTTTGCCTAGGCCAATGTCTAGAAGAGTATTTCCAATGTTTTCTTCTAGAATTATTATAGTTTGATGCCTTAAGCTGTTATCCACCGTGAGCTGATTTTTGTGAGAGGTGAAAAGTGTGAATCTTATTTCTGTCTTCTACATGTGGCTATCCAGTTTTCCCAGCACCATTTATTGAATAAGGATTCTTTCCCCGGTGTATGTTTCCCCAGAGTCGAACAAAGAAAGAGTATGTTTGACTCTGCTTTGTCAAAGATTAGATGGCTATATGAGGATGGTTTTATATCTGGGTTCTCAGTTCTGTTCCATTGGTCTATGTCCCTGTTCTTTTGCCAGTAACATGCTGTTTTAATTACCATAGCCTTGTAGTATAGCTTGAAGTCTGGTAAATTGATACCTCCCAATTAGTTCTTTTGGCTTAAGATTGCTTTTGCTATACAGTGTTTTCTCTGGTTCCATGCAAAGTGTAGAATTATTTTTTCTAGATATGTGAAAAATGATGTTGGTATTTTAATAAGGATTGCATTGAATCTGTAGATCACTTTGGGTAGTACTGACATTTTAACCATTTTGATTCTGCCAACCCACGAGCATGGTGTGGTTTTCCACCTCTTTATGTCCTCTGCTATTTCCTTTTTTATTGTTTTGGAATTCTCCCTGTAGAGGATTCACCTTCTTAGTTAAATATATTCCTAAGTATTTTGCTTTCTGTGTTGCTATTGTGAAGGGTATTGAGTTTCTTTTTCAAAATCACTTTGAATATCCTATTTTCTTTGTTTATAAAATTTTTATAATCAGCTTGTCATTATATATATATATGTAAACACCCTGCTGGGAATTTCATTGTGATTGCATTCAATCTACAGATCAATTTTAGTAGAATTTATGTCTTAATAAAATTGTGCTATCCACTCATGAACACAATATATACCTCCATTTATTGACGTTTTCTTTAATTTATGTCATCAAGATTTTGCATTTTTCAGTGTTTCTAAACTTAGAGGAATAGCATTCAGTCTTTCTCGATTAAGTATGATTAGCTGTAGGTTTTCTTTTTTGCTTCGTTCTGTTTTATAAATGTCCTTTATCAAGTTGAGGAAGTTCTCTTATGTTTACAGTTTGGAGAGAGTTTCTATCATCAATGGGTATTGTATTTCATGAAATTATTTTTTGCATCAATTGATATGATCATGTGATTTTTCTTGTTTAGACTGTTATTTTATTCAATTGCATTGATTGATTTTTCAAATCTTGATCCAGGCTTGCATTCCTGGGATAAAACTCACTTAGTTGTGATGTATTATATTCTTTTTATAGTGCTGGATTCCATTGAAAAATATTGTTGAAGATTTTTGTGTCTATGTTCATAAGGGATACAGGTCTGTAATTTTCTTTTTCACGTTGTCTTTGGTTTTAGTAACAAGGTAATGTAGATCTTGTAAAATGAGTTGGCAAGTGTTTCCTCTAACTCCACTTTCTAGAGGATACTGTGTAGTATTGGTATTAGCTCTCCCTAAAAGGCTTCTTAGAATTCACCAGAAATGTTTATCTGGGCCTAGACATTTCTTCCGTTTTTCTCCTTTACTAAAAATTTCATTTGTTTAATAGTTACAGGGATGTTCACATTATCTATTTTATCATGAGTGAGTTTTGGTAATTTGTGGTTTTCTAGAAGTTGGTCCTTTTGAGCTAAGTTGTTAAATTTGTGTGTTGAGTTTGTGATATTTCCTTATTGTCTTTTTAATATCTGTGTAATCTGTAGTGACATTCCATTTTCCATTTCTGATATTGGTCATTTGTATTCTCTCTTTTTAAAAATTTATCAGTCTTTCTAGAGGTTTATCAATTTTATTGATCTTTTCAAATAAATAGTTTTTGGCTTAATTAAATTTTTCTATTGTTTTTCTGTTTTAATTTTATTGACTTTAGCTCTAATCTTGATTATTGCTTTCTTTGTTTTTGCTTTGGGTTTATTTTGCTCTTCTTTCTTATTAATAGTTTCTTTAGGTGGAAGCTTAGGTTATTTATTTGGGAGCTTTCTTCTTTTTTAATATAAGCACTTAATGGTATAAATATATTTTCATCTAAGAACTGCTTTATCTGCAGCTCACAAATTTTAATATGCTGCATTTTTATTCATATTAAGTTTAAATATTTTAAATTTCTCTTGGGATTTCCTCTTTGACCCATGCATTATTTAGCAGTGTGTTGTTTAATTTTGAATTGATTGGACATTTTAATCTTATATTTGTTATTGATTTGTAGTTTAATTACCCCATAGTCAGAGAACATGCTTTATATGATTCCAATTATTTTAAATCAGTTAAGGTTTGTTTTAAGACCTAGAATAGGGTCTATCTCGGTGAATGTTCCATCTGCCTCTTAAATGAATGCATATTCTGTTGTTGTTAGCAAGACTATTGTATAAATGTCAATTAGATTCAGTTGTTTGTGTCTTTTGGTTCTTTTCTATTCTTGCTGAATTTATGTCTACTACTCTGTCACTAAGAGAGGAGTACTGAAATCTTCAACTATAATTGTGGATTTTTCTATTTCTCTTTTTGATTCTATCTAATTTTGCTTCATGTCTTTGGAATGTTTATTTTCATGTCTTCTTGGTGAATTGACCCATTTATCAATATGTAATGTCTGTTTTTAATCCTCTAACTTTGTTTTCTCTGAAGTATACTTTTATATTAATATAATCACGTTGGCTTACTTTTGATTTATTTGTATGATGTCTTCCTTAATTTTCCTTTTAACATACCTGTATCATTATGTTTGAAGTGAGTTTCTTCTGGAAAGCATATAGTTCAATCATGACTTTTTCATCCTTTCAATTTCTGTCTTTTATTTACTGTGTTTGGATAATTTACATTTGATATAACTTTGTGTGTTTGTGTTTAAGTCTACCACTTTATTACTTGTTTTTTCTTTGTTTCCTTTGTCTCTCATTGTCTATTTCTCATTTTGAGCCCTCTTTTGGATTATGTTCATAGTTTCTACTGTTCTATTTTCATTTGTCTATTGTAATTTGACTATATGTCTTTGTATAATTAGTATTTTACCTATGGATTATAAAATACATACTTAACTTTTAGCAGTCTAATAACAATATTTTACTACTTTAATTTTAATGTAGAAACCACCATGTAGGTCCATTTCCTCTTCCTGCTTTACACTATAGCTATCTTTTATATATAAGATCTATGTCCATTGAAAAATCCCATCAGACAGAGTTATATTTTTTTGGTTTGAACTATCAAACATATTTCAAAGAATTGGAAAGAAAAAGAATAGCATTTTACTGGTAAAACTAGTATATTAATGGTGAAACTAGTTGTTTATCATTTCTGTTATTCTCCTTTATTCCTTATGTTCCAATTTTCCTTCTGGTATTGTTTTCCTTTGTCTTAATAACTCCCTTTAGTAACTCTTTTAGAGCACACCTGCTGATAATGAATTATCAAGTGTTCTTTCATCTGAGAAAACCTTGATTTTCCTGTCATTCCTAAAGGATAATTTTGCTGGACATAGACTTCTGGATGGACAATGATTTGCTTTCAGCACTTGAATGTTGTGATGTCACTTACTTCTTGTCTCTTGTCTCTCAGTTTCTAATGAGCAATCATCATCTATATGAATTGTTATTCCTGCATAGATGATACATTATGTCTTTGTCTACTTTCAAGATTTTCTGTCTTTAGTGTTCAGCAGTTTGATTATGATGTACCCGAGTATAGATTTCATTAGGTTTCTCCTGTTTGGGATGTGCTCAGCTTTTTAAATATGTAGGTTCATGTGGAAGGCAGAATAATAGTTCTCCAAAGATGCCGTTTCTCTTATCTCCAGAATCTGTTAATATATATTGTTATCTGGCAAAAGAGATTTTGCACATGGAATTAAGCGTGCTAATCAGCTTATTTAATATAGGCCAGAAAGGCTTATTGAACTTTCAGTGACCCCTTAAAAGTGTAAGAGTGAGACAGAAAAGTTAGAGAGATGCAGCAGAATAGATGTGTCATTGTGATGAGACAGAAAGGAGAAAAGTCAGAGACATTTGAGGCATAAGAGGAACTTGATTTTCATTGGTGGTTTTGACAAGAGCCATGAGCCAGAGGATGTCGTCAACCTCTAGACATTGAGAACAAACCCTGGCTGGCAGCTGGCAAGAAAATGGTGATGTCATTCCAACATGAAAGAGAATTCTTCCAACATCCTGGATGACCTAGGAAGTGGATTTTAACCCAGAGCCTCTAGATAAGAGACAAGGATGGCTGATACCTTCATTTTGGCCTTGTGAGACTTTCGGCAGAGGAACCAGCTGAACCACGCTATAACTGACTTCTAACCTACACAACAGTGAGATAATAAATCTGTGTTGTTTTAAGCTGCTAAATTTGTGGTAATTTGCTATAGCAGCAATACAAAACTAATGCAGTGTATACCTCTCACTAAACTTGGGTAGTTTGGGGCCATTATTTCTTCAAAATTTTTTAGCACCACATTCTTTCTCCTCGCTTTCTGGGACTCTGATGACACAAATTTGTACTTTTTGTTGACTTGACAGATCTCAGACGCTCTGTTCATATTTTCAAAATTTTTTTACCTCTGTTCATATCAAATAATTTCTTTTGATCTGTCTTCAAGTTCATTGGCTTTACGGCATCCCTTATCTGTTATTGGTTCTATCCAGTGAGTTTCTTTATTTTAGTTTTCAGTTTAAAAATTCCATTTTGCTTTTCTTTATAAATTCTTGTTCTTTGCTGATTATTTTGTTTCAATAGTTCTTTCAAGAGTGCTTGCAGTTACTCATTTGAGCATTTTAAATTGATGCTTTAAAAATTTTGTATTTATGAAATTTTACCATTGCTATATATCAATTGTATTTTCCTATACAATTGAGATTTTTGTAGCTATTTATATACAAAATATTTTGGACTGTATACCAGCCATTTTGAACATTAGCTTAAGAAACTCTGTGTTTTATTTAAATATGAAGGATGTTGATATTTTTTGTTTTAGCAGGCAATGACTTGGTTAGGTTCAGATTGCAAGGTCCAACCTGACTTCTGTGGGCTGAAATTCCAATGTCAGTTCAATTTTCAATGCTATTTGAATCTTTTCCATGTGTGACACCCAGTGGTCAGTCTGGAACATGGGCAGAAATCTGTCCATTAACGCTCATCTCAAAGTCTTTTTTTATGCTAATAACATAATCTTCATGCATATGCAGGTTAGAGCTGCTGCCTGGAGTTCATAAACTGCCTCTAAAGATAAGTTGTGGGAAGACACACACAGACATTAAAAAAGAAACCACATACTTCCATTTCCCTCCCATCCTTTATTATGCTATCATTTCATACATTTTACTTGTACATGTTACAACCCCTATAATTCATTGACATTATTTTTCTACTTCATACAGTTAATTATCTAATAAAGAGATTACAAATGATAACAATATATTTTATGTTTATCGATATTACCATTTCTGGCACTCTTCATTCTTCACTCTTCTTCTGGGTGGATACAATTTTCCTCTGTTGAAGAAAATATATCTTTTACTGTAAGTTTAGTGGTGATGGATTCTTTCAACTTTTGCTAGTCTAAAAAAGTCATCATTTGGCCTTTCATTTTTGAATCCTATTTTCTCTGGGGATACAATTCTAGGTTGATACTTTTCTTTGTTTCTTTGTTTTCTTTCAGTGCTTTAGAAATATCTCTCCACTATTTTCTGGCTTCCATGGTTTCTGACTAGAAGTATGATGTCATTCTTATCTCCATCATGCTATATATAATATTTCTCCTTCCTCTGTCTTCTTTTCAGATTTTTAAAATTATTACTGTTTTTCATCAATTTGATTATGATGTGCTTTGGTGTGATTTTCTTTATATTTTTTCTGCTTGGGATATTTTGAGCTTCCAGGTTTTTGCATTTATGATTTTCACCAAATTTGAAAATATTTTAGCCATTACTATAATACTTTTTTGAATATTTATTTCCCCCCTCATTTTTCTGGGACGCCATTACATATATGTTAGACTGATGGATATTGTCACACAAGTCACTGATGATCTGTTTACCTTTTTAGTCTTTATTCTTTTTGTGCTTTATTTTGTATAGTTTCTATTGCTGTGTCTTCAAGTTCACTGATATTTGTTTCTACTGTGTCTAATTTTCTGTATAATCCAGTCTATTGTCTTTTTAATTTCTAAAAAGTTCCCTTTGGTCTTTTTTATACTTTCTATTTCTCCCTTCCTTATATTCATGGTTTTCTTTACCTTCTTGAAAATATGAAAAATATTCACAATAGCATTTTTAACACCTTTGCATGCTAATTTCATAATTTCTGTCAATTCTGGACATGATTTTATTAATTGACTTTTTCTTCTAGCCATGAGTCATATTTCCCTGCTCTTATTTAAAACTTAATATTTTTTTATTGTATGCCAGATCTTTTGACTTTTATATTGCTGAATGCTGGGCTTTGTTTTCTTCCTTTAAAGAGTCTTGGAATTTGTTCTGCCATACTATTATGTTACATTTCAAGCTTTGCTAGTATGGGTATTGGGATAATTTAGCTACAACACTAAGGTAACAGCTTTGTGAGGACTTTATCCTATGATCTTTGTATTACAAGCTCTCTCTCCTCTTGCTGGTGGGAATGTGAATTATTACCTGCCCTCTGTGGACTCCAACAATTATTCAGTCTATTGATTTCTAGTGGTTCTTGGTAGTGAATTGGGAAGTAAGTTCTTGTATTCATATTCAAATGATATGTGTAAGGTATGGACCTAAGCATTTTTTCATTCATCAGTCATCTCTTACATATTTTCCTTATTTAGTATCTTCACAATGTGTCCTTGTAACTAGCATTTGCATTTGCCATACCAAACAGAAATGAGTGATGCTGGCTTCATGACTCTTTTCTTTTTTTAACATTGAACTAAGAGCCTTTATTTAGTAAGCAAATTGAGAAAAAGCAGCACATCTTATTTAACTTTATATCACAAGCAAAGTACATGGCACATTGCAAGTGCTAAATAAATATCTATTGAATCAATTGTGATGTGAGTTTGGTATAGATGCCTCATCAGGAAATGTTGGTTACTTTATTAAAATACACATGGTCAAGAAAAAGGACACATTTTCTGAAAAGTGTGTATTTAGCATATGAAATATGCTCAGTTTTGATTCTACATTTTTTTTGAGACAGAGTCTCACTCTCTTACCTGGGCTAGAGTGCCGTGGTGTCTGCCTAGCTCACAGAAACCTCAAACTCCTGGGCTCAAGTGATCCTCTTGCCTCAGCCTCCCAGGTAGCAGGGACTACAGGCACGTGCCACCATGCCCAGATAATTTTTTCTATTTTTTTTAGTTATTTTGGCTGATTTCTTTCTATTTATAGTAGAGGCTGGGTCTCACTGTTGCTCATGCTGGTCTCGAACTCCTGAGCTCAAGCAATCCTCCTGCCTCAGCCTCCCAGAGTGCTAGGATTACAAGTGTGAGCCACCATGCCCAGCCTGATTCTACATTTTTAAAGGCTGAATGGCAAGTTGGAATGTATACAGAGATATAATGATGGCAAGAACATCTGGAAACAACATCACAAGTAAAGTGCTTAAAGAAATGTGTTTAAATTAAAGAAAAAACTTCGGGGGGCAGAATAGGGTATGGAAGGCATCTTCAAATATGTGATGAAGATTAATTCAATAAAAAGACAAATTTGTAGCCAACAGAGCTTCAAATGTCTTCATCCTTCCACATAGATATTATAGAAAGGACTTCTGCACAGGGTAGAAAGATGACCCAAAAACCTTTCAACTCTTCAATTTGAGGCATCTGAAGCCAAGTAATTTCACATCAGATTTTCTGAAAAGCAAGTGCCATGTATAATAGAAATCACAAAAAATGAGAACTTTCAGGGTAGGCAGTTCCTAGCTGATGTTTTATTAAAAATATATCTTTTTATATTTTTCACACTGATGGCAGAAGAAATCATTTAAAGATGGACCAAGCAAGAGCACTAAAAAACGTAGTATTACTATGGACAGCTAAGAAAATAGCCACAGCACAGAGGCAGAACAAACCAACTAAAATACAAGAATGGGATGGCCTCTTTCGAATAAGACTCAGGAACAACAATAAGTGAGGAAAGATAACTAGATAGGGCCACATACGATGATGCCTCCTCTAAAAGTGATTTTCAAACAGAGGCAGTTTTTCTGCAGAGCTAATGAAGATTAAGAAGCTTCAGAGCCACTCTTTTGCTCTAGTCTCTTCTGAGGCCCTGGTAGGGACCCTAGGAGTTTCAATATTGTTTGTTTTTTTCCCCAGTATATTATGGGGGTACAAATGTTGAGGTCACGTATATTTCCTTTACCCCCTTCCCCCTTGAGTCAAAGCTTCAGGTGTGTCTATCCCCCAGGTGGTGCACATCACACTCATTAGGTGTATATATACCCATTCCCTCCCCCGCCACCTGCCTGACATCCAATAGATGTTCTTCCTATATATCCACTTAGGTGTTGATCAGTTAATACCAATTTGATGGTGAGTACATGTGGTGCTTATTTTTCCATTCTTGGGATACTTCATTTAGTACAATGGGTTCCAGCTCTATCCAGGAATATACAAGAGATGCTATATCACTGTTGTTTCGTATACCTGAATAGTACTCCATGGTATACATATACCACCTTTTATTAATCCACTAATGTATTGATGGGCACTTCGGTTGTTTCCACGTCTTTGCAATTGTGAATTGTGCTGCTATAAACATTCGAGTGCAGGTGTCTTTTTCATAGAGTGACTTTTGTTCTTTTGGGTAGATGCCCAGTAATGGGA